>JAKUCV010006001.1:18852-32122 GCA_028386065.3 Turnera subulata
GTCCAGACCACAAGTTCTCTAACTTGTACCCGTATGTAGAACTCATATCTCATATAATTCTCAACATACGCTAGTCTTAATTTATTATTACAACCCATCCATAATAATAATCGACTAGGGACATTTTAAGAATATAAAATATTCTAGGGTTATAAATATGTGCAAGCGTTTATCACATAAACATATTTATTGGAATAACCTTAATGTATATACATGACTATATACAATCATCCAATGATTGGCTTTTGGGCATATTACACTAACAATCTCCCACTTTCACTAAAGCCAATCATCCATGTATCTAATACCAATGGATGTAGCATGACCATCATGCTTCCGTTGTGTGAGAGGCTTAGTCAGTGGATCTGCTACATAGTTCTCAGAAGGAACTTTGCACAGCCTCAGTTGTAAAGTCGGCAACTGTTTCTTGCTTGGAACTCTTCCAGCAAACAGCACCACCTCCAAGACAAAACACATAACCTGACTGTGATCTAAAGTCATCCCTGTCGGTTTGGAAGCTAGCATCAGTGTAACCCTTTACAACAAGCTCATCAACGCTTCCGTATACAAGGAATGCATCCTTAATCCTTCTCAAGTACTTAAGGATGTTCTTAACCGCTGCCCAGTGACCTTCACCGGGATCAGATTGATATCTGCTTGTGACACTTAATGCATATGCGACATCCGGTCGAGTACATCGCATGGCATACATGATAGATCCTATAGCAGATGCATAAGAGATCTTACTCATTTGGTCTCTCTCCTTAGATGTACTAGGACATTGATTCTTTGAGAGAGATATGCCATGTGACATGGGCAAGAAACCTTTCTTGGAATCTTGCATGCTAAACCTCTTTAGCACCTTGTCAATATATGTACTTTGACTTAGTCCAAGAAGTCTTTTGGATCTATCTCTATAGATCTTTATGCCTAACACATAGGCAACTTCTCTTAAATCCTTCATTGAGAAATTCTTTCCTAACCAAGTCTTTACAGACTGTAGTGTCGGAATAACATTCCCAATGAGTAGAATGTCGTCAACATACAATAGTAAGAAAACGATTCTACTCCCACTAACCTTCTTGTAAACACATGGCTCATCTTCATTTTTAATGAAACCAAACTCTTTGATCACTTCATTAAAACGAAGATTCCAACTCCTAAAAGCTTGCTTCAATCCATAAATGGATCTCTGCAATTTGCATACCTTATTAGAATTCTCTGGAGTGACAAAACCTTCATGTTGTGTCATGTAAACATCCTCTAAAAGATTTCTATTAAGGAAAGCGGTTTTGACATCCATTTGCCATATCTCATAATCATGGTATGCTGCTATAGCCAATAGAATCCGGATGGATTTAACCATGGCAACTGGCAAGAAAGTTTCATTATAGTCAATACCATGAACTTGCTTGAAACCTTTCGCAACCATTCGCCCTTTAAAGGTAATCACATTACCATCCATGTCGGTATTTTTCTTAAAGACCCATTTGCACCCTATGGGTTTTACCCCTTCAGGTTGATCAACCAAGGTCCATACCTTGTTTTCATACATAAATTCCATCTCCGAATTCATGGCTTCTAGCCACTTCTTAGAGTCTGGACCCGTAATTGCTTGCTGATAGGAAGTGGGCTCATCCTCATCTATGAGCATCACGTCTCCAGTATGAGTCATAAGAAATCCATATCTCTCAGGCTCATACCAAGTCCTATCAGACCTACGCGGTCCGCGTGTTACAAGTAAGTACAGGATTCTCACCCACAGCAACTTGTGGTTCCTGTCCTTGTTCCATCTCAGCCTCTATATCTTGAACTTCTTCGAGTTCTATTTTCCTCCCACTGATCTTTCTAGAAATAAATTCTCTTTCTAGAAAAATAGTAGTACGAGCAACAAACACTTTGTGCTCTGTGGGATTATAGAAATAATATACTTTAGTTTCCTTAGAATATCAACCAAAGAGGCATTTGTCCGATTTAGGGCCGAGTTTATCTGATGCTTCTCGTCTCACGAAAGCCTCACAACCCCAAATCCTCATAAAATACAAATTGGGACGCTTCCCAGTCCATATCTCATATGGTGTCTTTTCAACCGATTTAGATGGAACACGGTTAAGTGTAAATGCAGCACTCAATAATGTATGTCCCCAAAATGAAGAAGGAAGGTTAGCTTGACTCATCATAGAAAGAACCATGTCTAACAAAGTTCTATTCCTCCTTTCGGATACACCATTCCATTGAGGTGTTCCTGGTGGAGTAAGTTGTGATACTATACCACATTCCTTTAGATGATCAAGAAAATTTCGGTCTAAGTATTCACCTCCTCGATCAGATCGCAGCATTTTAATACTCTTGCGGAATTGATTCTGTACTTCATTCTTGAATTCTTTGAACTTTTCAAAGGGTTCTGACTTGTGTTTCATTAGATACACATAGCCATATCTACTGTAATCATCAGTAAATGTAATGAAGTATTGAAATCAACCTCTAGCCTGTGTTGACATATGTCTGTATACATCAGAATGTATAAGACCTAACAAGTCCGAAGCTCTTTCACCTTTACCAGCAAAAGGAGCCTTCTTCATTTTGCCTAATAAACATGACTCACATGTCTCATATGATTCAAAATCAAATGAGTCTAAAATTCCATCTTTATGGAGTTTAGAAATACGAGTCTCGTTTATATGGCCCAATCGACAATGCCAGAGATAGGTTTCATTATAATTGTTTAATCTAACCTTCTTCGTATTAATGTTATAGATTGGTGTTTCTAGGTTTAGAACGTACAGACCATTGCTCAAATATGCACCACCATAATAAATATCATTGAAATAAATAGAACAACAGTTGTTCTTTATTACAAAAGAATAACCTTTCTTGTCCAGACAAGAAACATAAATCAAATTCCTGCTTATGGAGGGTACATAATAACAATCGTCAAGTTCTAAAACCAAACCACTCGGTAAGGATAGATAGTAAGTTCCTACGGCTAATGCAGCAACTCTTGCTTCATTTCCAACGCGCAGGTCTATCTCACCCTTTGCTAATCTTCTACTCTTTCTCAGATCCTGCATATTTACACAAATGTGAGAACCACATCCGGTATCTAATACTCATGATGCAGAGATAGAAATATTAGCTTCTATAACAAGAATACCTAAAGTGGAAGTCTTACTTCCCTTCTGTTGCTTCACCTCCTCTAGGTAAATAGGGCAGTTACGCTTCCAATGGCCAGGTTT
Source organism: Turnera subulata (assembly GCA_028386065.3). Classification (NCBI taxonomy): domain Eukaryota; kingdom Viridiplantae; phylum Streptophyta; class Magnoliopsida; order Malpighiales; family Passifloraceae; genus Turnera; species Turnera subulata. The sequence continues at coordinate 22,089 of JAKUCV010006001.1, forward strand.
CTTGCAATGGAAACATTGTCCTTCCTTTGCAACACCACCTTTGGGTTTCAGCACTTGTGAAGAAGATGAACCAAACTTTTTGGCAGATTTCTTCTTCTTGCTTTTTCCCTTTCCTTTGCTATTTCCAACCATCAATATGTTGTTGGATTTATTTGCCTTCATCTGTGGCTCAACTGTTCCTAACATGTTAAGCAACTCAAATAAGGATTTGTCAAGATGATTCATATTGAAATTCATAACAAATTGGCTGTAACTATTTGGCAACGATTGCAGAACTATATCAACAGCCAACTCCTTCTGCAAAGGAAAACCCAGACCCTCAAGGTTCTTAATGTCTCTAATCATCTTGAGTACATGAGGCCTGACTGGTGATGACTCAGCCATCTTGCATTGGAATAATGCCTTTGAGGTCTCATACCTCTCATGCCTTGCTTGCTCTTCAAAGAGCATTTTCAGGTGTTCGATCATATCGAATGCACCCAAGTTCTCATGTTGCTTCTGAAGCTCAGAGTCCATATTGACAAGCATAAGGTAAGCGACATCCAATGTCTCATCGACATGCTTCTTTTAAGGATCTCTTTCTACCCTAGGAGCATTAGGTGCCGATTCATTAGGAACAGGCCCTTCGAGGACATACAATTTCTTTTCTTGTTTCAGGACTATCCTCAAATTGCGATGCCACTTAAGGAAGTTATTACCATTAAGTTTTTTTTTCTCAAGGACAGATCGCAGTGATAGTGTACTTGTGTTTTGTGCCATGATTACTCTACATTAATGATCAACTCACACAAATCAGAGTCATGCATACATAAAATCATTTAACAAGGAATTCTATTAAATGATGCTCCTACTTGTTAGAACCCGGCCCAAAATCAATTGTGCCTTCTCACCTATTCCTTTCACCTTCTTCTTCAGGTCAATGCCATAACATTGGATTCGCCACCCAAGTTTTATTAAGGGCAAAACTTGGGAAAAACCTTCATATGACTCCTTAGGCAACCGGTCATGGCGAACCAAAGATATGGGATCGGGGGTTCGTCACGGATGGGAAGGTGTTAGGCACCCGTCCGTGTTGGGTCGAAATCTTGTGCAATCAAAGAGCATAAGTGTGCCTTGTGTGTGTGTGCAAGTGTGGAAAAAAATAACATAAAAATAAAGTTGAATTGGAGGGGAAGGACAAGAAGGTTTGGAGCAAAAAGGGAAAATAAGAAGATTTGGGCTTCAGTCTCCACCACTAGAGACCACCTACGTACCCCGACGACCGGGTTCAAAGCCCACGTAGTTCTTGTCATGGCATCACCGCAATCACATCATCAAAGGCATCATTATCATCATCATGTCATAACAGCAGTAAATCAATAGAATCAGAACGAGTTACCTCGTGTAGCCCTCCTCTTGCTCCTATGCGCCTATCACTCCCGTAATAGAATCTGGGCAAAACTTCAACAGAGGATTCGGGGCAGAAGGAGGTGGAACTGGTGTCTAGCCTGAACTGAACAGTTGTAGAACTACTTCTTAGCTTGTCAGAGACACCAAGATCGTAGCAAACCGAGGTCTATAGCTCTAGATATGGCCGAATTACTGAGACTCTATGCACTGGGCTCCTCTCCTAGGGTTCAACACTTCTTCTCCACTGATTCGCTTGAATCCGCCTCCTTCCTCTTCTTCTCTTGATCTACTACTGCTACTGGCTCCATGCTTGATGCTTCCCACGGTACTCCACCAGAGTTTCTGCCTAAGAATGTGTTTCTAGGCTTGGAGAAGTTGAGTTTCTCCAAGCACTCAAAGCTTATGGGTGTGTATGTGAGAAAGATGTTGAGCCCCTAGAAAAGTGTGTTAGGGGTCCTATTTATAGTGCTCTGGGAAGCCTAGGGGCGTGGACCTGCTTAATGGTGAAGATTATACCAGAAGATCTGGTCCAAAACCACGTAGGATCAAAAAAGAAACAAAATCGGAGATTTTCGGGGATCCTGGGCACTTATGACCGCCATGGCTGGTGGTCATGGCCACAAGACCGCCATAGCCTGGCTGGCATCCCGAGATGACCGTCGGGCCTTCCCGGTTTTGTGCGTTCTTTCCTTTTTTGCTCCCGAATCTCCCTAATTCCGCTCTGATTCGATCCTACCACGTAATCAATCCCCAATCTTCCTAGAATCACTCAATTACTTGATTAGCACTCCCTCAAATCATTCCATAATTAATCAATCACACATTAACACCCAATTAAGCCCAAAATCTTACCAAAAACACAAAATCTACTTACATGATAATTAAGTCTGATTTTCCAAGAAAATCAGAGCTAAAATTGACCTACAAGAAATGTGTTAATGGGTTGGACAAACTTTGGAGAATTAATTAATTTGGACCCTTAAATCCATTCTCAACCCAAGAATAAATCAACTCATTATTATTGGGTCAAAAACAACTAAAAGAGCCCATGCAAATGCATTTTAATAAATAAACCATATCATATATTTTATCCTAAGGTTAAATCATCTCATTAATCCTAGAACTTAAGCGCATAAAGGTTTATGTCATCAAAATACACCAATTCTACTAAATTAAAATTCATATCATGCTTGAACCTTGGACCAAATCATCTCATTGATCCTAAGTCTACACATGTACGAAGTCTAATTTAGTAAAATTTCCGTGGGTCAAATTTGGGTGTTCAGAGATGCCCCTCGTTGATGAGTCCTTATAGACTAAGGATGAAACAACGTAAGACAAGAACAACCAAATTTGAATGATTGATGTGTGTGGTGCGTGCCATAGGTTGGAGCATCTCATGCTCCGCTTCGGGAATCATCTCATCCCGAAGGTCTCTGGGAATCATCTCATCCCAGATTCTCAAGAATCATCTCATCTTGAGGTTTGAGGGACTGGCCCTCGGTTTATGGGAATCATCTCATCCCATATTCTCGGGAATCATTTCATTCCGAGGTGATAGAATCATCTCATCTATCAGGTCATTGGCCTGACCATCTTAGTCTGGGTACTATCTCATGCCGAGGTTTGTGAACTTCATCCTATGTCTACCTCATGCCGAGGTTTGTGAACTTCATCCTATGTCTACCTCATGCCGAGGTTTGTGAACTTCATCCTATGTCTAGATGTTACCTCATGCCGAGGTTTGTGCATTTCATCTTATGTCTAGGTGTTACCTCATGCCGAGATTTGTGGATTTCAGTTTTCTTTCGGTCTCCTTATTTCATTGTTTGTGCCTTCTGGTTTGTATATCTCAAGATTGACCCGTTCTCAAGGCTTACGGAGGCTGGACTCCCGGTTTACTAGTTCTCATGTCTAGATGCCTGGGTCTAAAACTCTCATGCATCCTGGTTCTACTCATGTGTAGATACCTGGGTCCGGTTCTCCTATGGCTAGGTTCTTATCCTTGCGGGTTCTATTGTGTCTGGACGCTTGGGTCCGGGTACTTCACTTCTCTCCATCTTCCCTTTGGTCAGGTTTACTCCCTTCTGGTCTTTTTATGGTTGGGCTCTGGTTTCGCTCAGGATTGGACGCCTGGGTCCAAGTATCTCACTCCTCTCTTCTTAAGGTTTACAAAGACCAGACTTTGCTTTGGCTGGTTCTCTAGAATCTTCCCTGTGGTCAAGGTTTGCAAAGGCCAGGCTTTAGCTATGTGATTAGGTTGGTGTGGGCTAGACCAGGTTGGTTTAGGTTCAGGTCGGATGTGTGTCTGGGTCCTCTCAGCATTGTCTCACAGGTTTCTTCATGTCCGGGTCGACTAGGTCCTCTCACCTCTCGGGTTTATCTCACAAGCTTGGCGTTGTCTTATGGGTGGGTTACCTGGACCCTATGCTCATGATCGGGTATTACTCCTGGTTCGGTTCTCTCAGCATAAGATGTCACCTCACAATTGGAATGCCTGGATCCCATGCCTCTAGATCACCTAGTTAGATGTGTCGTGTCCCTTGAGACGTACAAACCAAAAGTAAGGTGGATGCCCCAAGTATCCTGTCATAGTCTTAGGGATAAGGTTCTATATGGACACGCATGTGATCTACATCTTTTCAGCCTTAGTCAAATGAATGGGCCTGTCATGCCCTGGAAATCAATCAAAATGAGGTAGCATGCCCTTTGCCCCTTTTTACCAAAATTGGGTCTTACAACTCATTAAGAATGCCCAACATTAACATCAGAAGCTGAGGGCCGTCGTGCCCCTAGAGTCTACATGTGATCTACATCCCAGGTGCACGCATGGCATGCCCATCATTCTACAAATAAGGTCATTTAAAAAGCTGGACATGCCATGCCCCTCCAGTCATGAATCCTAGGGAATGTGAGCTTATACCAAGTGATGAGTTCCTGATGTTGTCACCTTTGTTGATCTTTTCCTCTCAATCAGGTCTAACTTGCCAAGGAATCTATCTTCTACATGTAAATGATGCATGAACATGTCTACAATGTGTTTATTTCTTCAGTGCATGAGAGTGATCCTAGCTTCTACATGTTTGTTTTCAAATGTAAGTGCATGTGACGTGTTTTCTCCCTCTTCTCTCTTCTCCTCTCTCCTCTTCTCCTCTCATCTTCTCTTGTCTCCCTCGATTTTTCCTTTCATCTTCTTCTCTCTTTTTTCCTTCCCCTCTTCCTCTCTCTTTCTTCTCTCTTTATGTTTTCTTCTTCTTTCTTCCCCTTTTTCTCTTCTCCCCTCTCCATGAATGCAAGTGCTTCCTACCTTTATATGGTATGTTTGGATGATGCATTTGAGTGTGAATTCTATCCTCTCCTACGAGATATGTTCGGATGCAAGTGCCCCTAAGATGATGCATGAGCTTTGAAGATCATTCAAGCCAAGGGTGAAGTTAAGCAATTTGATAAAAAAAAAAAAGCAAGTTATCCCATCAAAAACACAAAAATCTCAAAGAGAAAGGTGCCTAATGACCATGAACTCATTCATTTCAAGTCTACCTGGGTGAACATTCCTTGTTGAAAAGGTTTGGTAGACGAAGACCCATAACACGAAATCAATGGATGAGTGGATACCCCTTCAAAAACAGATAGAGGCGATGTGCCTAAATGCTTGTCCATGACCACCCAAGTGAATCATCTGGAAAGTAAAATCATCTACCCTATGGATACCCTTGGTTATTGGCTGCTACACCCAATTTCCTTTTAGCCTTAACTTTTGCCTAGGCTGCCCCTGTGGGTTTTTAACCTAGCAGGCTTGTCCTAACTTTTTTCTAGACCTCCCTTCCAGGTTTTCAGCCTAGGGGACACTTCTTTTTTTTTTTTCATCGTGGGGATAGCAACCATAGGCATAGAATGTTGAGACCATGGAGTTTGGGCAAGATCGAGATTACTTAGGCTGGGTATATTCGGACGACTAATGGAGAGGTGAACTTTCAACCTTAATCGAGAACCTTCTAGCTGAGCTATGTCTAAGAGACTATTGGGGAGATGTGCTTCATGATGACCGGATTCATAATAAATCTTCATAAGAGAGGCGGACTCGATTGATAACTTCATGAGATACAAGTCAAAAAGAGAAGCCTTATGACTACAAAAGAGGCCTAAATACAATCAACAGTGTGGCATGTCTATGTGACAACGACTCCAATCTTTCCATTGAATCGATCTGGGAACCAAATATTTATAGACCGGGCTCGTTGCCGGAATACCTACGTATCTGTGGATGAGGTGTTTGGTTTGAGATGAGGGTGTTTTTTGGAAGACTGAAGAAAGTGGGTGAACACTTGTATTATAACTTCTTCCTTTCTTCCCGGTTCCAAGGGAGATGAATCAACATTCAGGCACCAAGAGTGACTTCCTCGTTTTTTTTTTCATTTCTCTTTTCTTTTCTTTTCTTTTCCTTGTTTTTTTTTTCCGAGGAGAGTGAGCCTTTTGAACAAGTGCACTTGGATTAGATTCTTTCGGAAGCTAGATTCATCTTTGGGAAGCAACTCTTCTAGACAAGTGTTCTCGGTGGTTGTGATGGGGTCGACATGGAGGATGGATTGGATACGTGTTCAAAGGTCAAATTGGATATGTGTTCGAGGGTCGGTGTCAGCAAAGTCTCTTTAGGAGGTGGATTATGGTATGGGTTTAGGATTGCATCCATAGATTCAGGTCTACATAGTTCGTTTTTATGGCCCCCTAGATTGATCCAGTGAAATGTCATGAAGTCATGCACAGCTCACCCCATATACACAAAAGATAAGGAAATTAAATTCTTATTCCTTTTATGAAAAATTAAAGAAGAAATGCTGACCCTGTTGATTGTTGGACATAGAATTTAACCATTGCCCTCTTTTGACTTGACTCAACCTCTAGACTCTAAAGAGCAACTATACTGCCTCTCCCTATTCTTGGTCATCGTCCTACCCATACTTAACAATTTAGCCCATGGTCTCTACTAAATTTCCCACCCCCCTCCCACACTTGTAGTTCTCATCTACCCGCAGTGCTATTGAGTGGTCCTTTGGAATGCATCACTCCCATTGCCTCATTTCATTACCCCCATGCTAGCACTGCCTTGTCATTGCTCCCATCATCCCTCTCATTATCATATCCTATTGTCATCCCGGTTTCTTGGCATCCCAACTCAGCATTGCGATTTGACAGCTCAACTTGGCTTGACAGTTTGATCCCTCATAATATGGCTCTTCTCTCAGCTTTCCACCTCGGCTTGTCAACCCGGTCCACAGGTAAAAGTCGGGGCAACATCCGATCAGGTCATCTCATTTTACCTCTCCTGGTGGATATTGGGGCTCACATCTCCTTTCACGAGATGGCCCAGTGACAATGTCTCCACTCAATACCCCAACTTGGCTCGTCGGTTCGACTTGTTAGCTCGGTCCTTCATCACATGGTTCTTTTCTCAGCTCCCAGCCTTGGCCCATCCACTTGGTTCACAAATAAAACTAGGTAAACATCTCCATCCTTGAATAAAATCCAATCGGGTCACCCTATCTCACCTTTCTTACGGTAAATATTGGGGCTTACATCTCCTTTCATAAGAAGGCCCAAATATCAACTCTCCCCATTCCTCGTCCCCTGGCTTCCCAACTTGGCACATCGATTTGACAACTCGACTTGGTTGCCCTACTAGGTTTCTCAACTGAATCCATCAATCTTGGCTCAACGGCTTGGCTTGCCAACTTGGTTTATGATGCGGTCGTGGTTTCCTGCAAGTGCACAGGGTTGTTGTAGTACGTATCAAGGTCGTATCCACAGGAACTGGGTTGAATCTGTTTTCCTTAAATTTCAGACAACTAGACTTGAAAACAATTTAACTGGGATGGATTTTGGTAAATAATAATTAAGAAGCAAAATAAGCAGTAAAATAAATGTAACAATAATTTAAACGAGGAAAAGGTCAAGAATGGTGAATTCTTAGGCATCCGGGATCCACATGTTCCGAATTATGCTTATAAACCGCTCTACAGCCTCAGTCACAGACTGACACTGTGATGAGGCTGTGGCTAATGAGATGTCTTGACGGGGCTCCCAACCTAAGGTACTATCAACGACTTTCGATCTTATTAATAGTTCCCTAAGCGTCCATCTACCCCCTGTCACTAGAGCAGACGTCCACTTAGAGATGAAGTTCAATGTTGGTGCGGATTCCCACAGTCTCTCCTTACCTTCTTTCGAATGCTTAAGGAGTGAAGGTTGACTATTGTAGGTCTAGCACTCCTGGCTTCTCCTTTCGGTCCTTCACCAGATTGCTACTAAAATGAAAGTATGCTACCCAATAATCAATCAAGAATCAAACTAAGAGTTGTGTTATTTCTTGACTACACTGTCACAGCGTGAGGCTGTAGAGGACACAGCCTGAAGCTGTCGACAACAAATTAGTCAGTTATAATGGTAGGATCTTGCAGGGGCTCTCAACCTATACTGCGCCCATTTGCTTTCGCTCACAGGCGCCTCCCAAGGTTCTCATCTTCCTGGTGCTCTCGCATAGGTCAAACTCAAGGGGGATGAAGATTTGGTGTTGAGGCTAATTCCTCAATTAGTCTCTAACTCTGTCACGAGCTAAGAACTAAGGTTTGGTTGTTGTTTTTCCATTGAGCTATGGTTTCTCCCTTCGGTACTTCTCCTAGCCACCTGAGTTCATGTATGGGTTTGATCAGAACCTAAACATGGATAAAGGGCTCAACAACTAAAGCAAGGATGAAGGGATTAAAACGTGAGCAATTCATTAAACACAAATCGGGTACATGCTTCCCCCTTCAACCTAAGAAGGGGTTGCTTAGTTCATAACAGCAAATACAAAAACAATGGAGGTATGGTATGTCATGGTGTTTTCGAGTGAACTGAGAGTGAGGGGCAACACGATTTCTACCCAGAAAGGCTGCAGAATCGCGTTTCCTCTTGGTCCCTTGAATTTCGGGTCTTCTCCTCAACTCACGTCGATCCCCCTTGCTTGCCTCCTTTCCCCTTTTGTAGGGTGCACCTCCTCTGGTCTTCTCCTTTCCTCAATTGCTGGAAAACTCCCTTTGTCTGGGCAAGTTGCCCTGATTATTCTCCAACGTGCGCGTGTGTGTGTCAGGACATGGGGCGTGATGGGCAGCAATTGGTGGGTGGTTGGTTCCAAGGCACCTCTTTGTCTGGGCAAGTTGCAGAATTTCCAGCGGGTGTTGTCAGAGCAAGCGGGATGGGCAGCGCCGATTAGTGGAAGGTGAGTTCCAAGACACCCTTTTTGCAGAAGATAATCATTATTTTTAGAGAGATTCCCTCTGGGTGTCATGTGCCCATTGCTCCTTTTCCTTCAAAGTGCTCTGGGAATGTCAGGAGAATGATTGTTTAAGTTAGTGGAGCAGGTGGCGCAAGTGGCGGCGTTCTTTATTCTTTTTGCGTTTTCTGGGTTTCTGCAGCGTGTACAGACTCGCGCTGTGGCTGAGGCTGTAGCAGTTCTTTCTCAAATTCTTCCTTTAATTGGTTCCTGCTTTGGGTCTTTGATGAACGACAGCCTCAAGAACAGGCTCTGTCACAGTCTCACGCTGTGACTGAGGCTGTATCTTCATATTCTTCAATGAAATCCTATTGATTTGGCCAAAATGTACCTGAAACCACTAATCATACAGTAAGGGATGGAAATTAGAGGGATATGATGGAATATTGCATATGAGGCATATAATCATGATGAATTGAGAGCGATTTGTGTACAAAATTATGCCTTAAACTATGCATATTTCACATGCATCAAAATACCCCAAACTGAAAATTTTGCTTGTCCTCAAGCAATTAAAAAAAAAAAAGGAGGAATGATTTTTGAAAGGAAGAGAGCAGTTTCAGTTCATCAGATTTTCATTAAGTTTCTTCCTTGTGGCGCCTTAATTCAAACATCCACTGATTTTTCTTTAATACTGCATCAAATCTAGCCACAATCCTTGTCAGTAGTTTTTTGTCATAAAAATCACAGGAATAACCTTGCAACTGGTATCCATTCTTCTCCCTTTTTGAGAGAGTTCTGCTAAAGTTTAGGATTTGAAAACATCACCTCATATGCAGGCTCGTCACTTCCATCTCCACTAATGTTCACAAGTCTTAAAGTTAGGATCACTAGGTCTTGGCTGTGTTATGCTGAGGCTAGGTGAGGATTGTCAAAGGAAGGAGGATGGATTTTGGCAAAGGTCAATGGCCTGTGAACTTGATTTCTTCCTGTTTTATTTATGAACAGCCTGAGGCTATGTAGGGGCTGTTGACTTCGTTTTTCCGAGGTCTCATGTTGTTCAGCAACTGTTTTCTTCGTGCTTCAGCCACTTTTTTGATGCAACTGTCTACTCCAATAAATTTTGATGGAGTTTGATTCATAAAATGTTGCCATTTGCCCCCCCCCCCTCCCCTTTTTTTTTTTCAGGGAGAGGGGGGATATACTTCTGGTTGCATTCTGAATTTTGTATAGGCTGAGCACGGGTAATTCTCAGTTTTAATTTGCTCAAATCCTTGCTCACAGGCTTATTGACAGGGTGAGGCTGTAGGAGGAAGTTCGTGCCCTTTGGACACTAACGGCCCTTGCTTAGGCTGCAACTGGTCGAGGTGGATTGTGCAGGGTAAATGAATGACTT
>JAKUCV010006002.1:12401-87114 GCA_028386065.3 Turnera subulata
GAGGTGATGATGCGGATGTGGTGAGGGAAGGGACGAAAAGTTGATTATATGTGAAGGACATGTTTGGTGAGGAGTTGAATGGGTGTGTTTGAAGTTATAGCTTCTACGTTTTGTTAGGGTTCTTGTTGAAGATCGTCGCATATGGGAGTGAATCACAGCCGTTTCTTTTGCTTGAGTCCGATGCATGGGTGGTGAAGCGGTTCATGAATTAATGAAGGTGATGATGCGGATGTAGAAACGCAAGGGACTAGCTAGTTAGTCATGAGAAAACATTGGCCAGGTTATATATGAAAGAAGGGATTCTGAGGACCTTCCTGCTGGAAAATTGATGGAGAAATGGGTGAATAATATTCTACTGTCATTTTGGGCAAACCTGAGGACCCAGACTTTGATGTGCTGGTGAAGCAATGAGAGTAGAAGAACCCCCCCAAGGGCAGCTCCCCAAGGTGATCATATGAAACGTTCTGATTGTGAAATTTTTCGGATTTACTCGATATAGTTGTCCTCACTGCTAACAAGGGGGTCAAATATGTTTGTGCAACTACAATTAATTAGCATGTGTAAGTGAATGTTGCCGTATATTGCTTTCCTTCTCTTTTTCGTGTTAAAGTGTATAACGCTAGGGCATTAATGTCCTAAAGGTTGAAATAATGTCATCTTTGGCTCTGTACAAAGGCATCACTCTTAGAGTTTAGCCTTTTGTCCTGGGAAATAATTGGATGACCATTTTTTCTAGGTGGAAGAAAAAGGTTAAGCTATTGAAACAACAACCAAAATTGGTCCTTTTGTAAAGGGAATTGGGGAGCCGCTAAGGAATTGTTGTCAAAGTTTAGAAAAGAGGAAAACGGTTCTGCCAGAAACGCATTGTAGGGACTTGGAGATCTTGTTAATTTGAAGCTTTAGAGAAGTCAAGGTGCATCAGTAGTGCGGTCTTTGATTTGAGCCTTGCTAGAGAAGGCTCTTGATTATTACACTGGAGTCATGTATTGAAGCTGCTTTTAAAGGGAGAAGATAAGTAATTGAAATTTTGTGTTTTCTACTCTATTATGCCATAGAAATTCCCTCCTAGCATTTATTGTTTAGCTACCATTTTTCCCTGGAATGTGGTGATTAATTAGTTCTATATACTCAGGTTGGTTCAACTGCTGCTGTCGGTGGTCCTTATGATAATCTCATACGATGCTTGGTGAAGCCTTTTCCAATTTCCAGCTATTGGAGTATTTGATATAATGAAGCAGGAAGAGAGAAAGGAGGTACTGAGCTATGCTTTTGCTGCTTCATTAGTCTTTATGCATCTGATGTACTCAAATATGAAGTATCTATATATGTGAAACCTGTTTCTCAGGTTCAATGTGGTTAATTTTAGCCTTCCTATATATGTAGGAGCTGGTACTAGTGAGTGAAAGTGTGCTTGCTGCCATAAAGTATGCAGACCATGGAAGCGCGCACTTTTGCTGGTTGACATGCTATTAATTTGCAGTGCTGCCATTGCCATTGCTGAAGTCTTATGGCGTGATAACAAAATAGAATACAAGACTTGGAGGGGTAATAAGTTGACACAGAACCATTGATCAGCATAGATCTTGGAGGGGCAATAACTACCGAGACCTGATTTTATGTTGCAAGCCGCAACAACAAACTTCCTCGGCCGTCAATGATGCAACGCGGATGGCAACTGGCACCGATCCTCTACTTGGCAGTCGTTCAACAATTAGGGCGTTTTGAAGATCTTCATGGCGTGACAAGAAAGGCAACTAGTTCAAAGAGCAACCGATAGCAAACAACAACTAGTCCAAGAAAAACATATTATGTAAAAGAACTATGAGGACCTGATCTTATGTGTATGGCTTGAGAACATAATGCCATGTGCATGAATACGTAGGTAGCCGCTAAAATGGGTCCGGTCCAAACTATTTTATGCATTCAAATCTTGCTTGCAGAGTTGAATGGTGTGTTTGAGGGGGATAGCTTGAACGAGACAGGTTTAAAGGAGACACCTAGGTGGGTTTTATTTTCCACCCCCAGGTGTATGTTTTTGCTGGAAGATTGTGGCATGGGAGGGAATATCACAGCCCTTTTTGTCCTTGAGGATGGATAGGTTGGTGAGTCAGGGAGAAGGATGCTGGTGAGCTTCCTGGCAAATTAATGGAGGGATGGGTGAATATCTACTCTCTTTTTGCGACCCTAAGGACCCAGACTTCGATGGGTAGCAGAACCCCCAAGGCAACCCAAGGTGATACAAAATGTTCTGATTGTGGTTCTGTTTGAACTCTTTTGTCGGCTTTTGATTCTGTTTCTTTCCTCCATTTCATTGATCCCCATTATTTAGCTGACTAATGAATTAGATAGATTCATTGTTCTAATAAAGGGTGGTATGTGAATTGAAATTTTAGAATGTAGGGTGTATGGCTTGTAAATTATAGTTTGTGACAGCCAACTGGCTAGCCAGATTCAGTTTGTAGTGATCGAGGTGTAATTGATTAGAATTGTATGCAATTACTTCATCAACTAAGGTAGGTAGTTGAACATTGGAGAAGTATGTATTATTCATTAATTTGAATGCAAAACACGGTTATTGCTCCCTCAGGAATGATTTATGGCCCGTTTATTAATTTTTTTGATGCACGAGAAATTGGTGATTGTGAGGTGACTCTACTAGCTAGCTCTAGCATTGTTGGTCAAGTGCATGTCGTTGCACTGACTACTAATTAGTTGCCTTTGTTATTCCAATTCTCAGGTTCGTATTTTGATGAGTCTCTTCTGTCTTGTGGGAATTTTTTATGATCCTCTCTTCATGTTTCCTACCCCACAAGCTTTGAAGCATAGTAAGTTTCCCTATTCTTGTGTTACCAGCATGCTGTGATCTTGGATGGTGAATTTATTTGTCTCATTTCTGTTTTACTACCAGTTTTCATTGCTTAACTTTAATCAAGGATGTGATTGTAGAATTTACTTTTTTTTAGGTGGAAGACAAAGGGTTAGGCATTGAAACAATAGACAAAGGTTTAGGAACTGTTGTCAATATTTAGAAAAGAGGAAAAACAGTTCTGCTAGAAGCACAATGGAGGACTTGGAGGTCTTGTTTGAAGCTTACTTTAGAGAAGTCAAAGTACATGGTTCTTGATTTGAGCCTTGCCAGAGGGCTTGATTATTACCGTGGCTGGAGTCATATTTTGAAGCTGCTGCTTTTAGAAGGACAGCAAAGGTAAAATTTTGTGTTTTCTACTTTTGCTTTATAATGCCATAGAAATGCCCTCTTGACATTCATTTGTTTAGCTACCACTTTTGTAGAACCATACTCCTTTTCATTTTCTCCGAAAAGAAACATGGAAAACAGAAAATTACTGCGGTGATCATCTATGATGGGTATTGGTGTTGTGGTCTATGTGTGACAATTTAATTAGTCAAGAATTGGTCTTTGGAATTTGGAGTTTATAAATGTTACAACATTCAGAGTTTTCTTCTAAAAGTTCAACTGATAAGCATGTCTCTGATATCCTCTGTTTCTCAGGTTCATTAGCCTTCCTCTGTAGTACCAGTGAGTGACAGAGTTGCTGCTGCCATGAAGTATGGAGACCATAGAAGCACTTTTACTGGTGGTGGACCTCTCGGAAGGGCAATAAATTCACACAGAGCCATTGATCAGCATAGTCTTAGTCCAAAAAAAAAAAATGCAATGTAAAAGGACTACGGAGACCTGATTTTATGTATGTGACTTAAGAACAAAATGCCATATGTACGTAGGCATCACCAATTGAGGTTGGTTCAAGTGGTAAGCAACTTGTTTCGCTTAAGCGAGGTCTCAGGTTCGAGTCCTCGTGTACGCAGAAAACCTCATTTGGGAGACTCGCCCACCATTACCTAGGTGCGCCACCCGAGTCGAACTGGATTTAGTCTAGTGCCTTTGATATCCTTAAAGATGGACTGGCTCGGGATACCAGTGGGAAACTTAAAAAAATGTAGGCATAGTCTAGTGCCTTTGATATCCTTAAAGATGGACTGGCTCGGGTTAAAAAAATGTAGGCAGCCCTTAATAATGGGTCCGGTCTAAACTATTTTATAAACTCAAAAGTTTTCTAATTTAATTAGAGTATCTAATCCTTGTTTCTTTTTCCTCTACCATTAGCACGCTAGACTACAATATAAACACCTAGCTACTTTGCACTTCTTTAATAGTAAGACCATCATTATTAACTTTCGTTTGAAGTTTTGACCAGGTGTGCTTTTGAACAAGCACAAGTATCGGATGTTTATAATTATCACCTTATACTTGGCATCAAAGAAAAACCATGGTTATACTTGACACCAATTGTATATTGAGTTCACAAGTCCTATAATAAGGCATCAAATACACAATTACCGCTTATGAAACAACTACAAAAATCAAGTATTAAAATTTTTGTTATTACTTGGAAATTTATCATCCAATGTTTACTACGAAATCACCGAGAATGGCATAGTCTAGGAATTATTATTCATAATGAATTGCAGGCTTGATTATGGAATTTGACCTGACAAATATCTTGAAGTCAAAGTAGATTAATTGTTTGACTAGAGTTTGCAATATGATCATATATGATGTACTCTCACAAAGTCACACTAAATGGAAATATTTCTCCAAGTGCCACACTCTATTTTGAGGGGCACGATCCTCTTTTGGGGAACAAGAGAGGGAAACATCTACAAATTAGAAATAGTATCAGGCCCAATATTAATTGAACCCTTTCTTAATTTCTCAAGCTTGAAGCAAAATATGCTAATGGCCCAACTACAGCAGCATTGATGTATGTGGCTGGCTCAGAATGGCTGTAGTCACTGCGCTCATCAGGGAAACCATCATTCTGGTTTGGGCCCCCAACAATGGCCCCAGTTAAGATGTTAGGATTAGGATTGGCTGTGTAGAAGAAGCTCTGGAAACCACCATCACAACCAATGGCTTGTGGGTGGCTTGCTTTTGATGGCAGAGAAGATCCTCTATGGTGAATCCTCTTTGGGAAGTTTGGCCCAAAACCCACCATGTAAGACATTCTTATCGGGTTGTCACCCAGGATGTAGTCCACCTACATGCATGATGGCCCAAAATGTTTAGAACAAAAGTTGAACCAATTGGGAAACTATTAGGCTTAATTAGTTTTTTTAGCCATAACTTGCCTGTTTTTTGGCTAGGTAGATCAGGGCATTTGGGGAGACCACTAGATTTCCACAGTTGAAGGTGTGCTTGGTTGCTTTCATGTACTTGGCGTAGGTGGTAAGCAAGAATGTTATTGATGTGACGTATTGAAGATTACTTTCAGGTAACTTGTAAATGAGTCCACCTGTATTCCAATACAAGCCATGTTAATTGCACCGTTTGGTACGGTGTGTTGATTTAATGGTAAACACAAGATATGCGTATAAATATACGCTGGAGCTAAGGGGAGAAACTAGTCCGGCTCGGATACCTTCTAGTATAAAAATAAAATACACCATTGATGTAGTCAAGGATGTCTGGGCTAGGACTATGATTCTTACCTTGTGTGTATTGAGTGGTTTTGTATGGAGAGTTGGGCAAAATCCGACACATGAAATTCTCTGCTTCTTCCTTGTATTGCTCAAAATTTCTATCATTGTTCAATAATGCTCGCTTCAAACAAACAGAAGAAACCATTTTAATACAATATTCTATTCTTGGACAACTCTTTACTTGAATATCATTACCAATGATCAGTAGTATTATGTTTCACTAACCCTTGATAAAAGAACATGAGCACCAGCATACTTGTTGTCCCAGCTGAACAAGTCTGGTTGGTCATCAGCTCCTATGGATTTCAAGGCATTGTAATAAGACATTTGGTTTGTTGCCCTGAACAGCCATGCTGCTCCCCAAAGCAGCTCATCCTGAAAAACAACAGTCAGTATAGGCTGAATCTAATAAGACAAGGATGAAATGTGTGCTAAATTAGACCATTTTAGACCCGGCTCGAACTAGACTAAACTAATGGCTAGACAAATTTATCTGTGTGCCAAAAAAAAATGACAAACTTGCCTTATAGCCGGAATAGGAGCAATAAAATGGGCACACAGCCGATCCAAGTGAGTCACTATAAGCACCACGGTATTGCATTGCAAAATCAAACACTTGCCTAGCTGTTCTCAACAGCAACCCTGCATATTTTGGATCAACTTTCCTAAAAACCATTGAGGCGGCCGCCAATGCCGCGGCCGTCTCCCCGGCAACATCCGAGCCCGGATTGCTTGCAGAGACCGAGTACACGGTCCGAACGGTGTCCATGTCCTCGGGTCTTTCCCAGCACTTGTGATCAACATTAGGATCACCCACACCAACATAGAGCTTCCCAGGAGTTTGTGTAGCACATCTAAGTAGATAGTCTGTGGCCCAACGGATTGCGGCCCTTGCTTCGTTTAATTGGGGGCCCATTCTTTTGCCATACTCAAGTGTGCCCCATGAAAGCATGGTGGTAGTGAATGCCATTGGGAAATTGAACTTCACATTGTCCCCAGCATCATAGTAGCCCCCAGTCAAGTTCACCTGCAACAACAAAATACAAATAGACAAACACAACTTAGGAGTAATATATAGGTGCGCAACGACCAGATTAGTAGGGACAAAGCTCCGGATACGGGCTGGGAAAACAAAAAATAATACCACGTGCACCAATGAGCCAAATACCAAAAACACATGTCATATGCAGCCTCATTAAAAATAAAAGACATGAAGTTGAAGGATAACATACACGAGAAAGGAACCCATCAGAGAGACCAGAACTGGACCTCCATGTGACTTTCTGGGAAGTGGGGAGTCTCCCTGACCTCTGCCCTTGAAAGAACAATAAGGATTTTGCCAATGCTTCTTGATAATTGGGGCTGCAATTGACACTACCCAGGAGAAAGGTGAGTGTCAAAGAAAGCAAAAGGCAGAGAGGCGTTCCCCTTCTCATGTTGTTTGATGGGTAGGTAACTAGGTACTTAGTGAAGTACCAAAAAGTATGTTTTGTTGTGATTTGTTTAGTACTTTGTTCAACAAAACATTTGGGTATATATAAGTAGAGAGATGGGAGAAAAAGACCCTATCACCATACCGCTAATCAAGGCTTTTGCATTCATTAGCTCCTTCCTTAATATTTGACTCAGGCACCCTTTTTTAGGATTTCTATGGAATTATTTCCACTTTATGGAACACAGATACAAGTAATTAAGAATTACTACCATATGTGAAAGATTGTTTTTTGGTTTACTTGTAATATTTTGCCTGGCTCTTAAAGTCCACCAAACCCACTATTTCCTTTCTCCTTTTTGGTAAGTCGAGTTAACGCTTTCACATCTTTATTTTCAGTTTTTGCAAATAGAGAGAACATGTCTCATCTGTTAGAAATAATTTACTAATAAAGTCTTCTATAAGTAAGAAGCAGGCACAGTAATTTATTTAAATTCAGCAAAGATTCAATTGGAAAGTCTATATGGAATATAAAGGAAACAAATATTCTAGAAAAAAAGAGAGTAATAACAGACTTTATAGCTATCTTTGCTTAGTCTAGTCTAAGATTCCATTGGAGAAATTTGATGCATTGTCAATTATTCGTTACCATTTTTTATCAACATTTGTGGTTGCATGGCTATTTTCTCTCAACTTTTAGTTGAAGCATTTGAGACCTTTGCAAGTAAAACTTTGCATTTGGTGTCAATCATATTGCGTGATTCAATACCACACTAAAAAAATTTCTTTATTTTCTCATGCTTTCAGTGCATGAAAGTTGGGATTTTTGTCTCAAGAGAGATCATTGAGATTTTTTGAATTGCAACTTTGCAAAAGATTCTCATCCAATGAGTGCATAAGTTGACTCGGATATATAGTTCCGGATTGTGTGTTCATTCATTCTTCAATTTGCGCCTAATACTTAAGTCTTCCATTAACTCATTTACATGGCTAAATATTAATCATGAGAAAGGATTAGTCCCCACCCGTCCATATAACTTACAAACTGTTCAATTCAGCACAAACAAATAAAAATTGAACTAACGGTTATGGACTTGAGTAGTAAGTATCTCAATTTTCCTTAAGCAAGGTATGGAAAATGCAACTGTAGTACTGCCCTCATAATAGGTACAGTACAACCTTACTCGATTCTAGATTAGTTGGTTTCGTAGATTGGGCCGAACAAAAAAAAAGCAAAAACAAAATAATTTGGAAAAGAGACCAGAACATGATTATTTTCATCGTCTCTCCTTTTCACGAGGACACTATTTATCCTTATTGACTATAATTTGATTTCTAAAACATCATAGAGCCTAATCCTCATGGGACCTAAAAGGGAAGCTGTAGGACCATAGACCTCTTGATACTATCAACACACATGCACCAATAGGTCCAATCCCCCTTCATACCGTTTCCTCGTGTGTTTGGTCAATACCCGACCAAGCCATAGACACTTTTGGCTTTTTGGGTTTTGTTTATATTGAGAAAATAGGTAACCGCAGAAACTGGAAAAAAGAGCATAGTGTCATTAGTGGAAGTTGGCCTAATTATAGTGTTCCTTAATTTGAGCCAAATTGTGTTAGTAGTAGTAGGAGTATCAAAAGAAGAGGCGTGAATGGCGCATTTTGTTGGGCCCTTGGATCGCTCAAAGAAATCGGCGGGGAGGCTAATAAAGATTTGACGAGAGTGGACCAAAAGAGCTAACTAATAACTAAGTGTGGGTTGCTTTTCTATTAATTGATTCTCTTCTTTTGGGATTCCCTTAATCTGAACTTGCTTTCTTCCCATGCTTTAGGACTAAGCTTGGTGGCTCTTTTCCTGAATTTCCAAGTTTTTTCAGAGGGAAAGGATGGGATTGCTGCACGTCACTTATCTTACCTTTGACCAAATCCTTACATAATTTTGGGAGAATTTCCCAATAGAGTTTGTTAATCAAGGTGCACAACTCCGCTGGATTAACTTAATACAAATCTTTATCTAAAGATTGTGCTAATTAGTACAAATTTAAACACAATTAAAGGTAACTTCTCCATCTGTAAATTACCAGCAATGTATGTGGTGTGTTTCTAACTTCGCTCAAAGAATATGTGATGTGACCTAATATAACATTCTATCCGGACCGGAACAAACGGAACTCTGCGAGTAATTGGCAGTAGGAGCAGGAAACATGGCCTAAGGCAGGCACATCAACACTTGGTTGATGGTATCTCTGCTTAGAAACAAGGAAATTATCAATTTCTTTACACCAGTTGCATCTTTTTCTGTGACCAAAAGATGAAACTATGAATTATATTTCCAATACTTCTCAGTCTACTCTGCAAAATTCCTCATATTTCATGGAGAACGAAGAGACTGAGTTGAAGCTCATTAGCAAGTGGATCATAGGACTACCAGTAAAATGGTTAATTTGCAATATAATGTGACAACAATCTACAGCTTCCACATTTTATGGGCGAGATGCAGAGATGAGAATGTGTAACTACAGGAAGAGCGAACATGGAAAACAAGAAGCATTAGAGGTCCTCCTGAATGCTAATTCATCCACCAAATTGTCTTCGCTTCCCCTCAGCCATCTTTATCATTCTCAAACGAAGATCATCATCATTAGACTAAATAGGTAGTTACAGCTCTGCAGTGGTGGCATCTGTTGAGAACCCCCTTCTCTCCATGAGAAATTGAGCTGCTACTGATATATTCCTGGGTAGAAGCAACCCTTGTATTATAACATTGTACTCGTTGCTGAAACATTATACGCTTCATGGGGGAACACTGTCTTGCAAAGTCAATTCATCGTTAAGCAACATGTCAAGCCATCTGGTAGCAAGCCTTCCCGATATGGAGAGTTAAACATTTCTCTTGCACGTCAAAGAAATCCCAAATTGTACATGCCACGAATAAGGATATTATAGCACTTTATTAGGCTTCACCAAATCCTTTTCCATTTTATGCAATAGCGCTAGTGCCTCGTCCACACGCCCAAGCTTTTGTAAACAATCTACCAAAGTAGAATAAGTGACAACATCAGGTGAAATTCCTGTACGAGACATATCATCAAAAACTTCCTTAGCTTCATCTATCTTCTGCATCTTACAGTATCCATTAATGAGGATGCTGTAACTACAAACATCAGGTGTGCAACCTTTGCTTGTCATCAGATCAAACACTTCTCTAGCTTTATCCATTTCTCCGCGGGAACAATATCCATCCATTAGTGAACTGTAAGTGACGACATCGGGACGGATACCCAATTGATCCATAGTTTTGAGCAGAGCTTGAGCCTCCGAAGTCCTGCCTTGTTTGCAAAAAGCATCAACCAAGGAGTTGAAAGTGACAACATCAGGTGAAATTCCTGTACGAGACATATCATCAAAAACTTCCTTAGCTTCATCTATCTTCTGCATCTTACAGTATCCGTCAATGAGGATGTTGTAACTACGAATATTAGGTGTGCAACCTTTGCTTGTCATCAGATCAAACACTTCTCTAGCTTTATCCATTTCTCCGCGGGAACAATATCCATCCATTAGTGAACTGTAAGTGACGACATCGGGACGGATACCCAATTGATCCATAGTTTTGAGCAGAGCTTGAGCCTCCGAAGTCCTGCCTTGTTTGCAAAAAGCATCGGCAAAGGAGGTGAAAGTGACAACATCAGGTGAAATTCCTGCACGAGACATACCATAAAAAACTTCCTCAGCTTCATCTATCTTCTGCATCTTACAGTATCCGAC
The DNA here is from genome assembly GCA_028386065.3 of Turnera subulata. Taxonomy (NCBI): domain Eukaryota; kingdom Viridiplantae; phylum Streptophyta; class Magnoliopsida; order Malpighiales; family Passifloraceae; genus Turnera; species Turnera subulata. The sequence goes on from JAKUCV010006002.1 coordinate 23,106, forward strand.
AATGAGGATGTTGTAACTACGAATATCAGGTGTGCAACCTTTGCTTGTCATCAGATCAAACACTTCTCTAGCCTTACCCATTTCTCCGCAGGAACAATATCCATCCATTAGTGAATTGTAAGTGACGACATCGGGACGGATACCGAATTGATCCATTACATAGAAAACTTCCTTAGCTTCATCTATCTTCTGAATCTTACAGTATCCCTTGATGAGGATGCTGTAACTACGAAGATCCGGTGTGCAACCTTTGCTCGTCATCAGTTCAAACACTACCCTGGCTTTATCCATTTCTCCAAGCGAACAATATCCATCCATTAGTGAAGTGTAAGTGACGACATCTGGATGACAACCCAGCTCTTCCATTCTCCTTAGCAGCCCAGCAGCCGCATCGGTTCTCCCAATCTTGCACATTCCATCCAAGATGGTATTGTAAGTCTGCACATTGGGTTGGTAGCCATTTGCAACCATTTTGTCAAACAAATCCACTGCCTGTGCGAGTTTATCCGTCTTGCAAAGTCCATGAATCAATGTGTTAAACGTAACGACATCAGGTCGCAAACCCAGCTTAAGGAGTCTTCCAAAAACAGACAAGGCAAACTCCACGCGGCGCAACTTGCAGAAGCAATTGACCAAAATGCTGAGTGTGTAAACATCGGGAGTGAGTTGAATTTGCTGTTGCATTTGTTCGGGCAGGGAGATTACGGTCTCATACTGTCCCATTCGGACAAGGGCCGAGAATATGTAATTGAAGTTGCGAATATCTGGGAAAGGATCGTCATGAAGCATTCTGTGGAAGGAAGACAAGGCATCCTCCACATCAGCAAAAATGGGTTTGGGATTGGTGTGTACGGATATGTTCTTTGGTGGTCTGGGTTTGGGTTTGTTGTATTTGTATTTACGACTGTCTCTGCCTGCAGTTGGAAGTAACACTACTATTATTATTATTATAAGTTCAAACAAGAAGAAGAAGAAGACGAGAAGAAGACTTACCGGCGGCGACGACGGAGAAACCCAGGCGAGGAAGCGAAGTTGATGATGATGATGATGATGATGATGTGTACTTTTGCCTCAAAATCTGGTGGGGCCCGTGAAGAAGAACGCAAGGGATTGTTTGCTCCATCTCCTCCTCCTCCTCCTCCTCTTCTTTCTAACTCTGCTCTCAGAGGTAAATGGATAAGTTCTTTGTTATCTGCTGCAAAGACACCCTCGAGTTGGAATCTTAAGCCTCCCCATCACTTTCAGTTGCTCTTTTTTTTTTATTATTTCATAAAATCATATCTACCTTACGAAAGTGAAGTGCCAATTACTCTCGAGGAAAATCTTTCGGTTGCTCTTTTCTTATTATTCATAAAACATATCTATTCTGATTTATTGTTGAGTAAAACTGTTTTTTTTTTTATCATATCCTGCAAATATTTTAGTCTTATTCATCAGCTATTTTTCTTTCATAATTTCATTTATCTTAATGTTAATAATCCTTTTTATCCTATACTTTAAAATTAATTATATTTATTTATTTTTATCCACTCATTTCTAACTATAAATAGTTAAATATTCTTCATTCCTTCACATTTTTATACTAATCCCACCATAAACTTCACCTCTCTTCTCATCCCTACACACCTCTCTTCTCAAGCTTTCTCCATAATAATTAATTTAATTATTTTCCATTATTAATATTATTAATCTTATATTAAAATTCTCTCCAAATTAATTTAATTATTCTCCATTATCAATATTATTAATGCTATATTATTACCATCAAAGTTGGATTACTGCATAATCATTTTTCACCTTCAATTTTTATGACATTTGCATAATTTCACAAATTATTATTTATTTTACGATCCCATATTAAAAAGAAATGAATACAGTGTATCCTATATATATAAACTGAAATAATGCAATCAGTAGTTTTTTCTTCCGACATCTATCTATATTTGTTGCTAGTAAAACATGATACACAATGCTTTTCAATTTAGATTCACTCATCTTTTTCTTAACATGATACACAATGCTTTTCACGAAAAAGAATAGTAATATTGCCAAAAAAATGCAACTAGTAGATAATAACACAACTGCCCGGTACAAAACTAGGAAAACAGACTAAAAGCTTGACTTGATTCTTGGAACTTGGGGATGAAATAAAGATTCATCAGCGTCTGAATCTGGATACCAACATTGACCAGTTTGCTTGTGGCCACAGAATAAGGTATCCGTCCAATTTGAAACTGGGATTGCTTTGAAGAAATATGATCTTTTACCCCATGTAAGTAGTTCCAATTTAAAAATACAACTGGAAAGCAGAAACTTACAGAATTACAAAACACAAAACCGGTTTAGGGTTGATAAAGAATAAGCTACAAATATATACCAAGACAAGCCATTCCCAAAACTGGTTTCGCGTATCCAAGATACAAAATTGAATCTACAAAATTTAATAAAAACATGGCAGAAGTGGGATGGCCACTCTACAAAACATGAGCCACGAGCCTTTTATCCCTCTTTTTGACAGAATTGATACATGGAAATCTAATGCGTCAAAGCAAATCCAGCAGAGGAGGCTGTTCAGACTGTGATTTGGATATGCTAGATCGTGGTGCTGCAGAGCTCCCCCTTCCCCTCCCTCTTCCTCTGCCCACAGCAGTTAAAGGGGGTGGAGCAAGTTTGGGGGCAGCTAACTCATTCTTGCTGGAACCAAATATGGAACCAATATCTGCTGGTTTCTTATCATAAGAACCCAAAGTTGATGTACCCTGATTCTGTTTCAAGAACCCGATGGAGTTTTGGGAGTTAAGACTACTACTCAAGGTGCTGGTATTCAGAGCAGGCGTGCCTTGATTTGATTGCAATGGTTCAAATGAACTTTCGCTTTCAAAAGCCCAGCTGCTATTGTTGTTTTGGGAGCTCATATTGCTAGTAGTGTTTGTGTTCAAGGTGGAACCGTAAGGATTAGTCAATGATCCTATAGAGCCGTTGATAGGAGTTCCAGTTCCAGTTCCACTTGGTCGAGGAGGCCAATTAGCAAAAGGATCTATATCATCAAAATTGGAGTTTGATGATGCTCCTGCTTTCACTTGCTCATTACCCCCACCCAACTGAGCAGATGCACTTGAAGATGCCCGAGGTGGCCACTCTATATCGACTGGAGTGCATGACATGGCTGGTGGCTGGCTTGATATAGCAGGTCCGCCAGAAGATTGGGATTGTAAAGAAGGTAACTGAATGGATTGATTACCTGAAACAGATGGAGTAGACAACTGGTTATTTGTAGAAGGCTGGCGTGACGAAGCAGGCCCTTTAGTAACAGGACCCCAGTCCTCATCCCAAGAACTATTGCTCTTTGATGCAGGAGCAACAGTCGCACTCTTGTTTGCCGTGTGAGACTGAAGGCCATTGGGAACTGACGCCGGCTTGATCTCTGGAACCCCTGAATCAGTCACTGTCACTCCTTTTCTCTCTTCAATCATCCTACAATAGGATTCCAAAGATTTTAGATTTTATTGCTTGAGAAATTTTAATAGATACAGAAAGCAGTTCCACAAGAAAGAACATAAGGTATAGACCAACTTCCTAATTCTGGACAAAACAGAGACTCTCTAACCTCTAAACAAATATTTTCTCCTTTCTGAAAAGGATAGACAAAATCAACTAAATATGATAAAATGATAAGACAACTTAAAGAGGAGCAGTGATTTCACGTTGTATTTTTATCCCAGCATGAAGAAAGAGAAGAGATTAAGGTTATAAATATGGTGGCACAGAATTGTTAAATACCTGAGAATATCTTTAACGAAGAGCATATATTTGGCAAACTGCTGAATATTTAGTTGTTGGGCAGTGAGAAGAGGAACAACTAGCGGAAGAACATGCTCTGCAACAAAATCTACCCCATGCTGACAGGATGGAAGGCTAGTAAGTTACAATTTAAAAGAGCATTCTTCCACACACTACTTTGAAGAAAAAAACCCAAAGCAGCTGCAAACAATGTCCATGAAAATTGTTACCTGCTTGAGAATCGAGTTGGCAACTCCAAGGGTACACATGAGGGTAGGAGCAGATCGGTCAACAGCTGTGCAGCGTTGAATAGTTTGCAATATATCCAGAATAGCGTGTTTATCGAGTGTGTGAACAAGATCCCCAAAGCAAAGAAGAGCATTGACTCTCACCTGCCAAAAGAATCAAACACCAAAACTGAGCTTCAGATCAGCCATCTGTTCCCCCGTCAATATCAGCAAGGAAAGGAAACCAGGAATGGCAATCCTTAATCTCGGACTTGCTTCCTATATTGCATCTTTTGTGCATGATACCATGTTATCAGATTTTACACAATACAAAGAAGAAACTGGCAGGTTGCACTTTGTTTCTCAAAGCAAATTACAATAGCAAACAGGCAACAGAAAACAGTTTTTCTAACAAAAAGGCAGCTCCTTTAGTACTTTTTCTCTTTCCACATATTCTCAACACTTTATGACCAGATACATATCACCAAAAAGAACATACCAAGAATGACAACAGAAGACACTATTGACCCAAAACCATACATACCGCAGCAACTGTTGTTTTAAGAGCTAGACCATGAACACGAGGCAAAATTGCTTGTTTGACTAGCTGCAAGGGATAAAAAGAAAAACTTGGTCAGAAAGATGTCGGAAACACTTCCGCAAAGCATGCAAAACAGGATCACTAGCACAATTCTTCTTCCAGTTTTTTGCAAGGCATGCTGCTATACGTGTCTTATAAGCTTTGCGCCCTGACAAGAAAGAACCTTTTGACATGTTTCCATTATACCACAAGTTAGGAAAAACATATCTTCAGCTTCCAAGAAAGTGCATCTTTATACACGTAAACTGTAGTAAATGTAGCCCTAAAGTTAGTATCTCGCATATTTCATAACATATCATCAACCACTTGAAGTCAATACACAATAAATGACTCAGTAATTCAAAACAATGATAGAAAGCTAGAATCATCAAGACACCAGAATTGTATGGACATGCCAATATGTTGAGCATTAAAATAGTACATTTTGTATGCTACTACTAAAATTCTCTTAGTATATTGGCACAAAAATAGTTTTTTTTTGGTATAAAATAAAAACCATGCCAAAATTCTCCAACATAAGTGGCCCACTGGACAAGCCACAAAATAAAAGTCATTTCTAAAATATTTGGTTTATCAAAACAAGTACCTATGTCAGGGCCACATATCATGATAAGAAATTTAGTGCAATTCTTCACATCTCTAGCGCTATTCAGTACAGAAACAATATCAATATGCGTTAGACCTCAATCTTTTCCAGTCGCAACAAACCATTAATCCACAAATCACAAAAGCAATCTCACTTTCTCACATAACCCCATTACATATGCCACATGAAACGAGTAAGAACCTTACTGCCACACCTATCACTAGAAAACAGCATCTATTAGTTGAAAATAACTCATGAGAGCCTCCTTGTCCACAATGAGCTAAGCTTTTGCAAATACAGTTTCCATAAGGGAAAAATTACTGTAAATTATGAAAGACATGCTTATTTAGTTCTAAGTTCATGAGTACAAAATCACCTGAGGATCAAGTTGCTTAGCAAGCTTTACAGATTTCCTCAAAACTTCCTCTTGAATTCGTGGATCAGTATCATCATAAGCTCGAACAAGCAAGGGTAGGACATAGGCTATTAAGTTCTCCTGACTGGTCTGCAACCAAAACATAATAAATGAGTAAGTATCGTCTCAAGGAAAAAAAGTTTCTTCCCCACATCCCAAATAGAACACAAGCAAGACTGAACCCTTAATGCCAAACTTTTGATAAAGTTCCAGCAAGAGGAGAGGAAAAATAAGACAGTAATAAACATTTTGTTTGACCATAAATTGCAATTGAAAATCCATTAATAAAGTTCTCAGATAACTAATAAAGAGGCATCAGAGGGCTGGCATAAATTCACAGGTATGTCTTAAAATAATTCGATTTCACTTCCTCCATGAGAAAGGAGAATCATATTTAAGTATAGATTCAGCATCTTACAAGACAAACGGAGAACATATTTCAGTAATTAAACGTTCTAGCATTAGTGAACTGCAAATTTAAGAATAAAATGAAGCCCAAACAAGAATATAAAATTGGTGGACAATGTCATCGCATCGTATTTGTTTCACTTAAGCATTCAATAATTACATTTAAGTGTTTCACTTTCTCACGAGGAATACAAAGAAACATCTTATATTTGATCTTGAAGTCCTTTAGGGGGTTTAAGGATTGGATCACTTGTAAACATGAACTGGTGCAAATCCAATCCATATTCCACATGCCCAAACAAAGAAAGGAAGAATACCCATGACTCATCCACTCCCTTCACCGAGAGTTTAATCCGGGATCATGACCCCACAGCCCAACTCAGGGTCATGCTCCCATACTGGCAAGTCAGTGACCTCATGATTTTAGTAATTAGAAAGGTTCAAGGGTAATACATGACATCATGAAGGTAACATACAAGCCTTGTTATTTGACCATTCATCTACAGTTTTTTTTTTTACCACCATCATTTTAAAATCAGTTATTTGGTAAAAGCTAACATTAATATAGGATGAAAACTTTGAACAGAACCAACACTAACACCAGATTTTCACTCTGCCAAGCACATCACAATGTTTTCAGTATACCACGCATGAAAAAGCAGTGTCATTTTGCAATTACCTTGCTGATAATGAGGTCAGCATGCTTCACAAGCAACAGTAGTGTCTCACCAGCAGCAGTACCCAGGACAGGAACAAGAACTGGAAGTGTTGATAGCTCAAAGTCATTTTTATCCTACAATAGTTACAAGAACATTAAACTATTTCCAAAATACAAAATTCATTTCCATTCTAGGTACAACTAGAAATGATCTGATTACATGATCCCTTTGGTCTCACTCATGCCAAATAAAACAGAAAATAAATAGTCTTTTCTAGATGGCTGCTCATGGTAAGAATTTACTAATGTCGCCCTTTCATACAAATACTATTCTGCGACAATCTATAATCTATAACCCAATCAAACAGAATAAAATTCAGAAAATAAATTATGTCAGATTCAATCCTGCATGTTAAGATAGTCTACCAACATCATCATGACAGTACAGACTTTGATTCCAAGCATCAGACTGTTGGAGAAATTTTGAAAAATGGGGTCATAAACCAGCAGGGTTTTGGGGGGAAGATGGTGTGGAGGCAAAGTTATTGTCAAGGGAAAATGGAGTTTCTTTCCCATTGCTGTCAGAAGCAATAAATAGGACTTTGTTCCCAATTTGAAATGCAGGGCCTTCATCTTTTGACAAAGCAACCACAAAAGCCTTGATGGATGTGAAATGGCACATGAACATTTTCAGAGCAAAAAGAGGAAAAAAAAAAACAAATTTGAACTATTTGACATAGAACACAATGATCAAAAGCCCAGTACCTGAGACTCTGCAATGGTGAGAACCATAGGGAGTATCATTGGTTGCATGACCACATTTCTAAGTTCTGCACATAAAGGGGGAAGCACCTGCAAGAAGGGAAATTATGAGGAAAAGATACAGTAAGTAACTAGACTTACATTCATTTTGAATGGAGCACAATATTGGGGGTTTAAATTTCTACCATTATGCCTAGCCCAACTATATAACGAGTAAGAACAAATCAATTGATGAAATCAAAGAGAAAGCTTAAAATGGATAATCATTATAGCTCGAACCTTACTATTCTAGAGACAGCAGTGCAAGCGAAGAGGTGCATTCCAAGAATGCTAGTAAATGAAGAAGAGTATTCCGATCTTAAAGTATTGAGCTCATTACTCAAACAAATGATATAAGAAGTACAACCACATTACTACTGAAGGAAAGTACAAACCTTATATCGTAATACACGGGAATCAAAGTCCTTCCACATATCTGACAATGCTTTTAAGAACTCTGTCTTTTGCATATTATCTCTTTCCTGCAAGGAAACAAAATATGTCACAAAATATAATCTGACCACATGTTACTGTTTTAATATTTCTCAAAGGCAGCATTCCAGGTAAACAAATCTTAGATGATCCTAGCAAAAAGTAACAGCATACAAGCATGTGGTCCAGGAATCGAAGAGCACGCAACCTAGTGTCATTCCGGAAAAATGGAGAACCTGCAACAAGAAAACATAGATCATGAAGCCAAAAAAAAATTTTTAAAATAATAGAATTTAAGCACCAACTGTTAATTGAAGCAACTGCATACATATTTCATGTTAGAAAGTCTGAAGCAGCCGTTAGGCTGCTTAGTATGCCACCCAAACATTCAGTAAATAAACAGACTTTGAGCATTCCAACCCATTACCAAGTGACATGCAGGGAATTCCTCCAGTTACACAATACTTAAGAAACTGGATATTTAACAAAGAGCAAGTGGAGAGGGGACAAGAAAGAGATAAAGAAAGGCTAAAGAGAGTAGTAATGGATGACATGAACAGTTGGGAAATAATTAAAAAAACCAGCATCTAAGTGCGGCCCATAAAATTCTGATTCTTGAATTATGTCAATGGCAGCTGAAGGACAGATGTGTTGGGGAATGGATAAACTAGTGATGCTTATCGGTGAAATACGCCTTCAAATGTACAACCGCTATTCAACATAATTATTCAAAAAAAAGCCTATAGCGAATGCTGGTAAGTTACAGTTTCAATTCTTGGTAATTGTGGTCCACTAAGATCAGTATTTACAGGCATATTTTTTATTCAATTTCCTCAACAGATCTCATGAATAAGTACTTACTGTCAAACAACCCTTCTATGTACACCAACGTCCAGCAGATTATTCAAATATACCCTTTAGGAATGTAGGTAAGTTACACTCCCATTTCTTGGAAATTTTGCTTCCATACCTATCCTATATTTCTAAGAGGATTCTTGATTCAATTTCTTTGAACAAATTAGCAAAACATGTATGATGTGAATGCAACTTTCAACAGATGCTCAAAGTTGAATAAACACGTGTGTGCCTCAAGGGCAGATTTGGGAGTTATTCACCCTTAATATTAAGTGATGAGAGCATCTACTACGTTGCACCATCTGACCCACTACCTTTGGCAATATCAATTTTACTCCCACCTTCAATGTCCAAACTTTTTGCAAAAAATGGCAGGTTTTTTGGTCATTCCCTTTTGATATTGATTAATTAAAACACCAGATTCTGTGACCCTTGAGACAAGATATGCTTGTTATACCCTTAAAACATAGACTGTCATTTTTTCTTGTCCACTTTCGCATGAAAAATCCCAACAGAATTAAGTTGTTGTCACTCATACAAACATCAAGCCAAGGATGCAAGCTTATTATATGCCTATACATGTACATCAGAGGGTACATCTTTTTACCAGTAAAATTCATTGCTGTTGGCCTTGAGGACTCATTTGCAGAAAGCATCCTCTGCAGGTCAGGAACTAATTCTGATGGAATAGAGGAGAAAGCTTCACTAGACAAATAAGTCAAGGTATTCATGTACTGCAGAATGAGAAACAATAAAAATCCATCACTAAAAAAGAACAATAATAAGATAACCAACTCAGCTGCTAATATTTTTTTTTCACCTCCCAAAGAAATACTAATGTTAATAATGTATATCAAATTTTTATTTCAAATCAGCACATATGTTACCTTTGATTTTCAACAGCCCATCATTCTTTGTGGTTACAGTTAATGCATGAAAGATTTAAGGAAATCAGGCTAACACAGGACAACCAAACTTATACTGAAATGATGCCCAACAAGACTACAAAATTCAAGGTGGTTATCAGCCTCAAGAGATTCCCGCGAACTGACTGGCCCAGCAACATTAATGGGACAGTGACTGCTTTATGTGTTAACAAACAGGACAAATTAAAAGCAAAGCGGTGGACATTCCCAAAAGAATAACAAGCTCGCACAAACCAGCTCCAGATGATTAGCAACAAGCAGTTCAATTCTTGCTTCTAGAGGTACCACATGTTTATTAGCTAGCAATATCAAATTCTATGAACACCTATATATCAGAATGAATACGCACCATCTTCAGATTGTTGTGGCAGTCAAACAAAGGCTTGTGAGCAATCAAATGATATGCAACGCATGCAAAACTAAAAATGTCAGAAGCGCATCCAGCAGAAGGCATTTTGCTCCGGACAAGTTCAGGTGCAGTATAATTGAGTGATGGCTGAAGAGGAAGTATAGAGTCCTCAACGTCATATTCCTGGAAAACAATGTTAAAAACAAAAAGGATCTATAAAGCAAGCATTGGCCCATCAAACCATATTAAGCTACCAGTGCAATGAAAAGAAGCAATACTACAGATAATGTACGTTCAGATATGATTAGAACTTCATAATTTTGAAGCATGAGAAGACCAACAAACTAATGAAAAACTCAACTCACAGCATAATGAAAAGACTGGGAGCTACTCAAATCTGAAGCCTGATCTGTTGAGATTGTAAAACCGAATCCACCAAGCTTCCATGCGCCACTGGAAGTGATTAGAACATTCTGGAAGCATTATTTGGATGTTAGATAGGTGGATATAACTCCTATCACTGACCAGAACCGATTTCCAATGAACCAAGAATTGGAAGACATTTAGCCATTTCAATAAAAACATTATTCTAATATCATCACCCTCTAATAAACAAATGCAAACAATGAGCAGGTCAACATTCTGTCTGGAAGCCGAGAACAATGGCTTCAGTGAAGCGATTCCACAACTTCACTAAACAAAAGAAGAACAGAGATTGGAACCACATATTCAATAACACCCTCTTTTCTAAACACATTGATCAAGGAAAAGGAGAAAAAAGAACAGAATCACATTTGTGACGACTACATGTCCTAAATGTCCTTTTTACATATGGAGATGACAGATAAGAAGCACATACTTCAGGTGATATTGCCCGATGAATAAGGCGTGCATTGTTGTGTAGAAAGTCCAAGGTTTCTGCAATTTGAAGCAGACCATGCTTCACCTCCAACAAGCCCATTTCCTGCAAATCAAAATCGTTCATGCAGCTATAGAAAAAACATCCAACACTAGGGCAGAAAGCGCAAAAGAAAAGGATATATATGAGTTTGAGTAACTCATTTTAGCCAGAAAGATTACTTGAATTCCTAGGCAGTTCTGAATTAAAATCTTTTCGTAAAAGGTTTAGTAAGTTATCTACTGATTTCAAGTTTAATCACCTTAATAATAGCTTCTCTCTTTTTCCTTTCTTTTCTCACTAAGGCATGCATTCCTTACTCATCTATTGATACCTAATAACAATAAGGTGCAGTATCTAACAATTCTAACAAAACCACAGTCTAGACAGAGAGAGTCCACAATTCCAGAATTGAAGGTTCTATGTGATTTGTCTACCAGCAAACCTATAGAAGCAACGATCCAAAGAATTAAACTGCTCTCCGACTACTGCAGAAAAAATTGCGAACCACTAACCATTCCTTTAAGCTCCTTGGGCACTTTCCCGACATTCTCCAAATTCCCCATCGCATTCGCCACCGAAGCGAACAACGGCTCGGTGACCATCGCCATCGCATTCTTGTTCTCATCGAGCGCCTGCACCACGTGGACCACCCCGGGGTGGCGCAGCCTCACGAGCCTCGCCGCATCGGCCCGTACGACGTCGAGGAACGCGTCCTCCGCGGCCTTGGTGAGCCCCGCCCGGGCCCTCGCCTCCGTCAGGGCCTTCTTGTCCAGCACCCAGACGCAGACGGTTGGGTACTGGTGCGCGCGGGAGGACTCGCGGGCGGCCTTCGCGGAGTAGAGCTTCCAGGCGAGCGCGGGCCCCGCGGAGCCGATCTGGTCGAGGAGCTCGTAGTCCTGCAGGGCCCTGGGCCCCGTGACCTCCTGGACCGTGGTCTGTACGGTCTTCTCGATCACCGCCGCGGTCTTCGCTAGGGCTTGGGTTAGGGTTTTCATGTTGAGAGACATGTTTGTTTGTCAGTCACTGTGTTTCCCGTTCCGCTGTCGGTGGAGGCAGTTAATGATTTTGAGGATCGTCGAATTTTTTGACTTATTGACTCAGCTTCTCCCGTGCGCGTGCGCGTGCGTGTTCGATCTCCGCCGCTGTCGTGGTGGTGGTGATGGAGGAGGTGGCGGAGGAGGAAGCGGAGGAATCTTACAGATCAAGGAAGAGGTGGAGGAGGAGGAGGTGGTGGTTGGATTCTCTTTCCTTTATTTCTGTGCCAGCGTCCACCTCTCTCTCTCTCTCTCTCTGATCTGCTCCGCGTTTCTCACACTAGAAAATGTTTGTTTTATTTAATTTTGAAGTTAATAAAAAGAAAATACCCAAAAGAAATCATTAATAGGTTGGAAGGAAAAATTAGTTACCAATTATTACCGTAATTAATAGTTGTATCGTTTCATATAATAAAAATAATGCTCTTGAAAATTTTATTTTTTTTAATGAGACTCCTGATAATTAAGTTTGTCCTACTAATTTATATGATGCTTTCGAAAAATGAGTAAACTAAAAACTCACGAGCTTAGCATGGTATTACTATTGTCTATTACATAAGCATATAGGATCATACCTTGAGTGCAATGTTTTTCTTTTTGGTGATCCTTGCTTTCTACGTGATTTTCAAGACATCGCTAAGCTAAAACAACAAAAGATCATTAGGCAATATGGTGTTGTTCTGAATTTTAACTTCAATGTGTAAAGGTATACTTATGGTCATGCTAACTATTGTTTAGAGACTACTAGTAGGTTATTTAAATAATCAAGATACATCACAAAGCCAATGTAGACTAAAACACCAAAAAATAACTTGAAGTAAAATTAGAATTACAAATATTGGGCTGTAAATTTTGCCTATCAAGCTGGTTTCTCTCATCTGCTTATTAAGTTCATGCGCAAGCTGCTATTGAATGGTTGAAAGGTAATACATTTTGGGATGAGGAAGTTGCAGCAATGGCTTCATCCATCAAGTCTTCCATGTCTAATTTCTCTTTTGTTTCTTTTGATTATATTTGTAAAGATGCTAACTCCATTGCTAGTTTGTAACCCTATTCTGGCTTTTTGTAATCTTTTGTTTATAGTAATACAACTGTGTCCTGGCCTTCAACCAAAAAAAGAATTACAAATATGCCTATGTTCTTGAGCTAAATTGGAAATGGCTTGCAACAATGTCTAGCATTCACTAGTCCTCGAATTGACTTTGCTCAAAACCTTCCATTCTAAAGTGTGAACATCCATTGCTATTGCATTCTTGTTCTCATCGAGCAGCTGGATGGCTGCGCATCGGCCTGGACAACATCCAGGAATGCATCTTTCGTGGCCTTGGTGACCCATGCTTGGGTCTTCGCCTCCGTCAAGGCCTTCTTGTCATGCACTCAGACGCTAGCGGCTTTCGCGGAATACAACTTCCATGTCCGTGCCAACCCCACATAACCGATATGTTCGAGGAGCTCGTAGTCCTGCAAAGGTTGTGACTACCTGGACTGTGGTCTGCACGATCTTCTCCATCACCATTGCAGTCTCCAATGGAGGTTTAGGTTAGGATTTTCATGATTAGAGGATCATCAAAATTTGACTTATTCCCCACTCAACCCCAACTGCCAATCCAAGAAAGAAGCCACTGCAGTACAAGTAGTAGTGTTGGCCCCTTTCTTTATTTCTATGCCACTCTGATCTGCTGGATTTGTCACTCTAAAAAATGTTTTCTTTTACCGATCTGGAAACTTTGTATATAAAGGTTTACAATAGCATAACAATGCAAGTATATATCAAACTGGATTACCACTATAAGGTGGCTGTAAAGCAACCTGGTAAACCGAAATGATTACCAACTGAAACTATGAATTTAGTTCCAAGTTGCAAGTTTAATCAAATGCAAGTTAAAACTTAGAATAGCATAGCAAAATGAAAATTAGCAACAATAAGCTAGAGTAGCACATAAAAAGGATTAAAATTTGTACAATTTACTCAGTTGTCTTGATACCAGAAACCGACAGCAGTAATGGCAGCTAATTGACCGGGCAATTGTTTCAACTTTCCCCATGTAAACAACCTGAATTCCGCTTCACTCTGTTAGGCTACTCAGATGAATTCCACAGACATATCAACTATGACAATAAATAAAGGGATTTATAATGTTAGCACCACATGCTTTACAAGGAATCAAAGATATAGTTGGTAAAGAAACAAGATCTACACTGATGAGCAAAATTGACTGATCCACTGAACTCACAAAGTAAGGAAACTTCATGGCAATCTGATTTGATTTTGCATCTTTACTTACTCAAGTTCAAGTCAGAACTGCATAATTTCGATGTCACAAATCTGTGATATACATTCAACAGCAACTTCTTCACAATGATTCACATATCTCAGCAACACCACATCTCACTTCCCTTCCCGAACCCCTGATTCATCTCTTCTGTCTATACAGCTTCAACAACTTGTCAGCGTCCTCGTAACAGTTCACATACTTGTTCAGGAAACTCTCTTCTGTAAACAAGAATACTCTAGGCGAGTAAGCAACCTTCTCAATCAAACCTTTTGACAGCAGGAACTGAATGACAGAATCCCTGACAATGATTCTTTTCTCGAAGCTCAGTCCTAAAATAGCCGGGTATCTCACAATATCAGAAGGCTCCCAACCCAATGTGTTGACATAAAAATCCAGCAAACCCCTAAGTTTAGTCTCCGAATAGGTCATACAAAGAGGATATTTCTTAAACATTACCAGAAACTCTTCCTCACTCCACCCAAAGCTCTTATAAATAACAACCTTCTTTTCCCATGAGGATTTGCTGTGAGAGCTCACTGCTTTCAAAGCCAAAACAAAACTAAACTTCGAAGGATCAAAACCCATTTTTTTCACTTCCTCAAATATCTGTTTTAACCTACCCAAGAACGACAGTAATTGAGGAGCACTAAGAAATAACCAAGCAATATTAGATTCCGGAACTCCAGTCTCCCTCAAAAAATTGGTAGTAAGCGCCATATGGGAATCAATACCATTATTAAAAATGTTACCTCCCCTTTTAAGAACCGTAATCGCCTTCTCATCAGAATGGACCACATTCCTCACAAAATTATAAACAGGGATCACTTGCTTCTCCAAGCTTCTACCCAACAAATGAGGGTTGTTAGCCAAAATTAAGGCAACATCCTTAGAAGAAGCGCCTTTAGAAGCAAGAAACTCAATCTTGCGCGAGATTGTTTTGACCTTAGACACGAGAACCTTAGGGTGTCTCTTCACAACCTTGGAGATTTGGGTCTGCGAGAAACCGTAGGCCTTGAAGAAGTTGATGACAGCGTCGGGGTTCTCGGGACCTTTGAAGCGGACATAGTTAGAAGCCGACAAAGCGAATTTTAAACCGAACCCAAATGTGTTTGTGAGGTAAGAGACGACAAAGGATGATTCTTTGCTCGAATTCTCTGGGTTGCATTGGGTGGTGCGACGGCGGATTTGGAGAAGAAAATGGCGGGTTTGTGAAATTGTTGGGCTAATGCAAGTCTTTAACTTGAATTGAAACATGAGAATCCTGGATTGGTTGGAGTAACTGACCTGTGAGGCGGTAAATTTTCGAAATGGCTTTTCTCTTGCTACTCTGTTTCCTTGGCTTTCGTTTGTGGCTTCTGGTTCATTGTTAGGGTTTTAGGGATGGAAAGGGCAGGATGATTGTAGATGAAACGATGGCCCAAATGTTTGAAATGAAGAGTATTTTAATGTTTTGAGCTTTTGGCCCACCTCGCTTTCACCCCAATTGGATAGTTTTTTTCTAATTTACAAAGAGAGGTCAGGATTCGAGAGCACGAAATCTTCAACCCTACATATAACTATAATACCGTTTGAGCTGGAGCCCTTTTCTAAACAAAAAAATATGCATTCATATATGAAAACCAAATTCAGAGGTACATAGTTCACAGAAAATATATCTAATCAGACTAATCTATGACCTGGGCAGGTAAGCGTGCCTCCAATACCATAACATGCTTAAAGCATTAGAAAAGATTTTGACAGTACTAAAACAAAGTAATACATATAGGTAATGAAATTTCCTGAGAAACCCGCCGCTTGTGCATACAGCATAGACATCCTGACCAACTCTGTATTCCTCTCCATGATCCCGTAACGCTGTGAATTTTCGGATGGCTTTTGACAGGTTGTTACCAGCCACGTCTCTAGAGTGTTGGAGGTCACTCCACCGTGCCTTTCATATCGACAATTCGAACAGCTGAATTGAGATGCATGTCTTCCTTTGCAATGGCGGGTTAACGACAAAAGCATATTCCACCACACAAAAGTAGGTGCTTGCCTCCATATCTCCTCGAAAGGAGAGAGTTGTCATGGCAAATCACAAAATCCAACTTCCTTGTTCTGTTGCTTCCTGCGATAGCACCTGCAAAACAGGCTAGAGAAAACTGATTGTGATCAAAACTCACCAAATGGTGACAAAATGGTACCATAGAGGAGGAAGGGAGACTCCTCTATACTGCCTCCCTAACTCCCATTTCTCATTTCTTTGAGTTTACAGCTAGTATGGGAACTCACACACTTTTGTGATCCATCTCTATATGGTGTATCGCTTTGGCTTGCACTTTGGTAGTTGTCAGTGCCTAAACCATGCCGGCAGTAAAGAAACGAGTAGAATACACTTTACCGACCAGGCATGTCTTGGTGATCATTTTACCGAAGGTGGAGTTGACCTCCTCTGGCGGCGCTTCCTCCGGGCCTCCACCCAATAGACCATGAAATAATCACAAAAATCATCTTCGAACAGCGCCATGATTTCGTTCACACAAGGATGTGAGTTACTTGCATTGAGATTTGACTTAATTTATTGGTTTGCTGGCTGTCACACAAGTTCATCCGAGCAAAACCCCAACTTTGGAGTGAAAATATCTAAATCAAACAGAGGTATATGTGAATCTAGTTGAAGATGATGTATAGATGAGAAGCAGACAGACGGATCTCTTGGGGGCTGAAGAGGTGTAGCCACAATATTTGCCTTTGCAGAGAGCTACAATGTTTAGGCGGTTTGTGTTTGAAACCCTAGCACCCATCAACATTATCAATACCAGCCACCAACAACTACGAAACCTTGCAGGTGCTGTCATATTGTGCAAGAGCTAGAGCTCATTGGCCTCCAAATGGATAGTTTGATATTGGATAACAAGTTCTTGATATAGCATCGACATTGGAGGAGCATTATCATAGGAACTCAGTACTAAGGAAAGAATACCCCAAGCAAGTGAGAAAAGAGTTAAAGCACGGCCTAAATCAATTTTTGGGATTCTGTCCTTGGTGGCTTATTCCGGCCACCCAGGATCTGAAAGGTTGCTATTCAGCATCATCGTTCGCTCCAGTTTGTTTGCTTTAGCTATTAGCTTGCTCATGAATCATCCGACAAAGAAATGCACCAGTGTCTTATTCTTTTGCAAGGTTTCATTAGCTCCATTCTCCTTTTGGTTTCGGTGTAAAATGAACAAGAACAAGCATAAGAAACCTTTCAAACGCAAAATTGCCAGAAAGGATGATGATGAAATTAATTAGCCTTTGCTATATTATATTCTATTGACATCAAAATTCAGTTTATCTCTTCGTTTGTAGCTTCCACATCTGAGGGTTGCAATATAACTCCATTCACAAGCTTCGCCGTTCAGGTTGCTCAATAAGGAAGACAAAAGCATATGGGCAGATATATGCTACACTGATCTTTACAATGACCAAAAAAGTGAAGCCTACAATGGCATGTGGCTCGTTCAAAAAAAAAATATTCCTAATATATGATTCCTCCAACCAGTTTTCCAGAATCTAAGAGCTTTCCTGGATTAAACATCGAACAGCAGTAGAAGCATCAAACCTTCATTCTTTTTCCTTTTACTCTAACCAAAAGATAAACCAATCAGTATGCTCATATATAAAGTTCACAATACAATAGAAATACATGTATATATCGTGGATTACCGCTATAAGTTGGCAGTACAACAACCTCATAACCGGAATGATTACAAACTGAAACTATGAATTTAGTTTGAAGTTGTAAGTAAAATCAAACGCAAAGTTAGAACTTAGAATATCAAAGCAAGGTTAGCAACAATAAGCTAGAATAGTATAAAAAAAATGGATTAAAATTTGTACAAGTTACTTACAATCAAAAAAAAAATTGTACAAGTTACTCAGTTGTCTTAATACCAGAAAAAGCCAGAAGAGAGTAATGGCAGTTAATCGACTGGAGCCAATTGTTTCTCCTTTCCCCTATTAAACAATCTGAACTCCACTTCACTCTGTTAGGCTACTCAAATGAATTCCACAGGCATTTCAACTATAACAATAAATAAAGGGATTCAAATGTTAGCACCACAAGCTTTACAAAGAATCAAAGAAACAGCTGGTAAAGACACAAGACCTACACTGATGAGCAAAACTGGCCGATCCACTTAACTCACAAAGTAAGGAAACTTCATGCCAATTTGATTTGATTTTGCATCTTTACTTACTCAAGTTCAAGTCAGAACTGCATAATTACATCAGTCACAAATCTGTGATATACATTCAACAGCAACTTCTTCACAATGATTCACATATCTCAGCAACACCACATCTCACTTCCTTCCTGAACCCCTGATTCATCTCTTCTGTCTATACAGCTTCAACAACTCATTAGCATCCTCATAACAGTTTACATACCTGTTCAGGAAATTCTCTTCTGTCAACAAGAATACTGTAGGCAAGTAAGCACCTTTCTCAATCAAACCTTTCGACAGAAGGAACTGAATGACAGAATCCCTGACAATGATTCTCTTCTCCAAGCTCAGTCCCAAAAGATGCGGGTATGATATGATATAAGAAGGCCCCCAACCCAATTTATTGAGATAAAAATCCAGTGTGCCCCTAAGTTTAGCCTCCGAATAGGTCATACAAAGAGGATTCTTCTTAAACATCCCACGAAACTCTTCCTCACTCCACCCAAAGCTCTTATACATATCAACCTTCCTTTCCCACCACGATTTGGTGTGAGAGCTCACTGCTTTCACCGCCAAGACAAAAGTAATCTTCGAAGGATCAAAGCCCATTTCTTTCACTTCCTCCAATGTCTCTTTAAACCTACCCAAGAACGACATTACTTTAGGAGCATTGAGCAATAACCAAGCAATCTTAGACTCCGGAACTCCATTCTCCCTTAAAAGATGGGTGGAAACTGCCATATGGGAATTAATATCATTACGAAAAATATCACCTCCTCTCCTAAGAACAGTAATGGCCTTTTCATCAGAATGGACCACACTCCTCACAAAATTATAAACAGGGATCACTTGCTTCTCCAAGCTTCTACCCAGCAAATGATGGTTGTTAGCCAATATTAAGGCAACATCCTTAAAAGAAGCGCCTTTAGATGCAAGAAACTCAATCTTGCGCGAGATTATTTCAACGCTATACACAAGAACCTTAGGGTCTTTCTTCACAACCCTGGAGATCTGGGTCTGCGAGAAACCGTAGGCCTTGAAGAAGTTGATGACAGCGTCGGGTTTCTCGGGACCTTTGAAGCGGAGATAGTTAGAAGCCGACAAAGCGTATTTTAAACCGAACCCACATGTGTTTGTGAGGTAAGAGACGACAAAGGATGATTCTTTGCTCGAATTCTCTGGGGTGCATTGGGTAGTGCGACGGCGGATTTGGAGAAGAAAATGGCGGGTTTGTGAAATTGTTGGGCTAATGCGTGTCTTTAACTTGAATTGAAACATGAGGATATTGGAATGGTTGGAGTAACTGACCTGTGAGGCGGTAAACTTTTGAAATGGCTTTTTTCTTGCTGCTCAGTTTCCTTGGCTTTGGTTGTGGCTTCTGTTCTGGTTCGTTGTTAGGGTTTTAGGGATGGAAAGGGGAAGATGATGATAAAACGCAAGCCCAAATGGATGGATTGAATTGAATATTTCTTTGCGTGAGTATTTTTGTTTTGGGCTTTTGGCCCATCTCACTTTCACCCCATATGGATAGTTTTTTTTTTAATCTTATTAAGGGAGATGAGAATTTGAGCACGAGATCTTTGGCCCTATTAAAAAATCAATTTATATAGTATTTTTAAAGTGAGGTTTTATTTCTATACTCCTAAAAAGAAAAAAAAATCTTTTAATTTTCTATTTTAATTTTTTTAACAATTTTTATTATGAAAGAGATTTGAATATTTCAAAAAAATAAATGTTTTTGACAAAGAAAACAACTAGAATTGAGATAATTAACATTCTAATTAATAAACCCATCAAAAAAAAATACTTTCCACTCTCCACATGCTCTCCTCCCAAAGCCACTGCCTCCCATCCCTCTTCCTCCTCGCTCGTCACACCACCCCTGTTACCGCCCCTGCCCCAGCTCTTGCCTCCTCCACCGGCACCGCCAAGGTCTCCGATCGCCTCGTGAAGATCTTCGCGGTCGACCTGGCGCGAGATCGTGGGGCTCTCGAGCCACTCCCTCCTTAAGGCCCTGACCAACAACGGGCTAATCGACGGGGCGTCGCACTGGCTGGAGGAGATCGACGCCTGCTACCGCACGAGTGTTGCAGAAAACAAGCCAGAGCACTGTGCTGTATAAAATCTCGTGGCCATAGAGAAGCAGAACAACCTCAAATCAAGCAAGATTCGTTAGGCAACAACTTTCTCACACCCTCTATCCAGTTTAAAATTACACAAATTGTTGTTTCTGATTGCTGTGTACATGGCCTTATCAATTATCGTCTTTGGTGGATCTTTGGTTGTTATGGATTGTTGAGAGGAAGTGGAAGCCATGGATGGAGAGGAAGATGTTTGTTTTATTTGATAATTTGATTTGGATTTAACCGAATTTTTTTATTTGTTAATGGTTTTGCTTTGGATTTATTATTGGTGATGTTGGTTGCATTTGTTGGAACGGTGGTTGTTGGTAGAGGTGGTGGAGGGAGGTGGGGAAGCGGCGAACATGGAAAGGGAGGGGACGGTGTGATGGTGGTGGGAGGAAGACGAGATTTGTTTTACTTTTTTTTTACATTATTTAACTTTTTATTAATAAGCTCTGGGATTGTAAACTGGAACAAACGAATCGGGTTGTGTTGATGATGTCGACAGTGAAATTCTACCAAATCACCATCTACACGGCCATCGGAGCAACTGTGCCCACACCATTCACCGTGTAGCTCATCGTAAGGCGAGTTTAGCGGGAAAAAAGAAAGGCGAGAAAAAAAAAAGAGAATGAATGAATCTTTTTTTTTCAAAAAACAATTCTATTTTTAATAATTAGTCATCTACTGATTATAAGATTGCTTAAAAAAAGCTCAAATTTTAATTAATTGGGATTGTTGAATGAGTGTATTTTTTTCATTTTTGTCCTTTTTGTTTTTTCGATTTTTAAAAATTTTAAAAAAGATTTTATAATATAAAGATATTTGGGTTTCTGAGGGAATTTGGGGAAAAAAATAGAAGTGGACCCATACGCACTGAAGCGCCCCGACCCGTATTTACCGTACACAGTAAACACGTGCCGGAACTGTGACAACCCAACCCAACAAAGCCCAACGGACTGCGAATAAAACAATAAGCTGGCCAACGGCCCAATATCAAAAACTGTAAACCGGCCCTTCGGCCCAACATAGAACCCGTCACCCGAACCCCGGGGACATCAACAACAACAACCATCCGGCCCAATGGCCCAATCACAACATACACACACAACAGTAAACTCAACAATATGCACAACGGAAGACTTATGACTCACATGATAACGTATGCAAGCCCAATGCAACTAATGGATCCGAGTCCTGTCCGAGGGTACACTTCAGCTCGCCCTGTACGTTCCTGCACTACAAGCAACTCGTCCTACGGGATGAAACCCCGCAGGCGAGGGGTGAGTCCGAAACGCTCACCGACGAAAGATAAACAGAGATATATTCAACCATAATACTTTCGAAATAAACACAACAATCACAACAATAAGCAAAAACAATCACATTACAAGGATACTGCCATAACAACCAACACATACTTCACGACAGAGGAATCCAACTCAAACAACACATCAGAGAAAACCAACACGAACAACACGATAGAGGAATCCTACTAAATCATATCAAAGCCAAGACCAAGCGAATACTCATTAATTTTTATTACCAATTTTATCTTCCGGCCCCGTCACTGGACAAGCTAGGGTCGTACCAGGTTATCAATTAATTCCGGATGCCAGGTCAAACAACCATACCAAATCTTACCATACCGGGACCACGTCCCAAATTACCAAATCACACCGGGTTCAACAACCCAAATACCATACCGGGATCAACATCCCAAAACCGGATATTCGGTATATCCGAACCACTGGGTATTCGGTATACCCCAACCACAGGCATCAACATGCCAACCGGATATTCGGTATATCCGAACCACTAGGTATTTGGTATACCCTAACCACAGGCAACAACATGCCAACCGGATATTCGGTATATCCGAACCTCTGGGTATTTGGTATACCCTAACCACAGGCAACAACATGCCAACCGGATATTCGGTATATCCGAACCTCTGGGTATTTGGTATACCCTAACCACAGGCAACAACATGCCAATCGAATCAAGTAACTAAACCAAGTAACCGACCATAGCATCCCAGAATTAATCTTCAAACCATCAGGTCGTACCACTACTTCCCACATATATCATCATATCATATCAATTCCAATTTCCAATTTCCACTTCTCAATTATCCACAGTCAATAGTTTATTCCAATTATCCATTCACAACACTGTCTACCGACAACAATCACAATATCCATAACCGTTAAACAATTATCCAACTTCCTATTAGCCCAAGTTATACAACAGACCATTCCATCAACAGTTTCATAACATCAATTACTCACAGTCCTACATCAATCACAACACAGTATCCAATAAACCAATAACAGTCATACAGCGGTTCAATCAAGCAAATCAACATCATAGCAACAACAGCAACAATAACCATAGCAGCCAAATACCCAACACAATTCCATATTACCAAGTATCCATCAACAATACATATAACACCAATTATTCACAATTAACAGTTCATCACAATATCCACACAACCAATAGCACAATCCAACAACAGCAACATCAATGACCATAACAGTCAAATATCCAACAATGACCCTCTCAGTAGTTCATTCAAACAACAAAACACACAACTATCCACATTGACCAGTTCATCATTATTCTCAACACAATATCACAAATCCAATATCACAGTCTAACATCAACAACAACGACAACATCATAGCAGTCAATCAACCAACAGTAACCATCTCAGTAGTTCAATCAAGCAACAACAAACACAGGATTACGGGCACATATCAAGGGTTATCCATCCTCACCTTAGCCGATTACCCAACTCTGAAACATCAATCGGTCCAAAGCCGGTTCTACAGGAACTGCTCGATATCGGCTCCTATATAACAAATAACAAATGCACACATAAGATGCACATAATCGGTATGTTATGATGCCAATATTACGATATATACCCATCCCGGTTACATATCTTTTATTATTATTTTTTACTGAAAATAATTAATCGTACGTATTTCCGAATATAATTTCAGTACCATACTTTAATTAAAAACTCTTTTCAAAATATTATATTAAATAATTATATTTTTCCAAGATGTTAATTACCATAGTTTCCTAGAAATTATAACATATATATAGTTTCCAAAATATTATTCCAAGATATTTTTCTAGCAATATAATTATATGTATATATAGGTCACTTATTTTAGAAAATATAATCCTTTATCAAAAATATTTATGAAGATAATCATATGCTACCTTCATACTTTTCCAGGAAATATGTACTCATAAAAGCTTATCCCGTATATGATTACAAAATAATAGGTATACATTTTTATTTTCTTTTGGCAAATTACATTCCAAAACAATTATATATTAATCATGAGTATATACTTTCCATAAATATTAATTATGTATACTATATATATTTTTTTCCAAAAGTATTCCTATAATTTATTTACCAAAATTATCCATATATATATATATATATATATATATATCAGATTTTATTTTAATCAATTATTATTATTATTATTTCTTTTTTTTACTTGGACTGGGCCGTGAACAGTGCTGCCCAGCCCACTACATAGAGCCCAAGCAGGCCCACGCAGTGAGCCCAACACACAGCAGCCCAGCAGCCCAAATCAACTAGCCCAGCTACCAACACAACCAGACCCAGCCTCGGCCCAAACCATAACCCAGAATCAAACCCAATAGCTACCCAACACACAGGCCCAAACATCAACCCACAACATCAACCCACCCATACCGTCGGGTCAACCCGACCCAAACTACACACACCCGGGTCACCCACACTCACGGGCTCACCTTGAAGTTGCAGGCAGCGGCGCGACACGGGACGACGAGGCAAGGCAAGGCGAGGCGGTGCGACGTCGTCGCGGCGGACAGCAACACTTGCGGAAGGAGACATGACGGCGGCTACCGGCACGGCTGGAGAAGGTGGTGCTCGAGACTCGTCGGGTCGGCTTCGTCCGAGTACGGTGGCGGTTGTCTTGCAGCGGCGACAGGCGGCAAGGTGCGGTGGAGGACGGCGCGACCACGAGGAGAAGAGGCGGCAGGTGGTCGTGGTGGTCTCGCCGGCGGTACGAGGAAGGTGCAGAGATGCAGGGGAGGGGTCCGGCACGGTGGCTCCTCTCCTCTCCCTTTTTTTTTATTTTCTCCCTTCTTTTTTTCAATCCGATTCCCCTCTTTCTTTTTTTCTTTCTTATTTTTTTTTTCCTTCTCCTCCTCTTTCTCTTTTTTTCTTTCTTCCTTCTTCTTTTTTTCTTCTTTTCTTTCCTCTCTTCCTCTCCTGGTTCCTTTCCACCGGCTTTAAACTGGTTTTCTTTTTTTTTTTTCCATTTTACTATTAAGCATGTGAGCAATAATGCAAATCGTCCATATTACGGGCGAGTCCGATCCAGTCCAGAAAATAACCGATACCTCCTTAGCTATTTTCCGGTGTGATTTTCCGAGAAATTCCGAAACCCGAAAAATACCAACTTAGGTTCGAAAAATCCGCGGGAAAATCACGAGCGCGGGAAAACCCTCGGTTTCGAAAAACGACTCCCGATTTACCTTGAATTAATTACGCAAGATTAATTCAACAGTAAATCACGGTAAAAAGACTTTTACAGTCCCGGTAAAAATCAAAAATTTTACCCGGGCTGTTACACGCACTGTTGGAAGCGTTTGAATAATTCACGCTGCCACGTGTTGCAAAAGTATAGGGCATTTAGTTTACTTCCTGCTCGGGCAGGCCACGTCAGCTCCGGAGCTGACTGAGACCCATAAAAGGGACGATAAAAGATAGTATAGACATATAAAAGGGACAAAAATTAGTACAGACCCCTAAAAGGGACAATTTAAATAGTAGAGACCCCAATATATGCATTTACCCGCTAATTGGTCATGGATAGTTTGACATTTGGGATTGCAGGAGTCAATCTAGCAAACAACTGAAATCTTCAATACGATGGTACGAACACAATGCAAAGGAGTGCAGTTGGTTTGAAAAATTCCTTGTGTTATCATGTTTAGTCCAAATTCTAAACTTCCACTTTGTAAAACAAATTATTCAACAACACAAATAGCAGATTCTTAATTAGTCCAATAAGTTATAGATAGAAAATAACTAACGAGCTCAATGCTTTTCGGTTCAAATTGCGAATCCAAATCACATCGTGACATTAAACCCTCTCCATAAGAGAAACCAAATATCAAGATTCATTGGTCCAAGAGCTCCCTCCTCTCAAGGTAAAAGCTTCCACTGCTCGTTGACCAAAATAAATATCCCAAATTGCATGAGCAATAGGTCGTATATGCAAAAAGTCCTGTCCCCATGCTTCAAAGTTTCCTTACCAAGCTACATGAAATAGATTCCTGAAAGTCCAAAATCAGAACCAAGTCAAGATGACATGGATTAACCCCTTTTTCTCGCGCTAATAATCTTACCATTTCCGAAAGAGATGGAGTTCTCTATTAAATTTCCATTCAAGAGTTCTTATGTGTCTCCCCGCCCTTTTGAAACTGCGAAAAATGGACAAATCCTTTTTCTTAGGAACACATAGAAGGTTCATCACTACGAAAAGAATAATGTTAACCCCATTAACTATTTCATTTCAATGTTAACCCCATTAACTATTTCATTTCTTAACTACTTCATTTATGAATTTCATTGTAGAAAGAAAATACATATATATCCTACCGAGATAGAATTTGTAACTTGCTATCCTCTTGCCTATCCTGCAAAGTTTTATCTCCGTGCAAAGGGATGATTCATTCGTATTGAGAGGAGAGTCCAACTCCATTGCATTGTCGGAATTCATGTTGTATACTTGAAAGAGGGGGACCTCCTTGCTTCTCTCATGGCACATTCTTCTTCTCACCGAGCCCTTCTCTCATCGGTCCCCAGAGACAAAATATAAGACTAATGCCAATAGTTCATGACGGAAGAAAGGACAGACTGAGGCGGGATTACTATGCGATTATGGACTAGGATTATCGATCCTCTTCTAGCACTAGGTATAGACAAACATACGAAGGGGATCCATTTGCTTATAAACTCTGCTGGGGAGGGGGAATGGACAAACTGGGTATTTAGGATACGATGTTACTGGTGGGACTAGAAGTAACGAGGGTAGGCATGGGAATGGTTGCTTTAACGGCGTCTGTTCTCCTGGCCGGACGAGCGCCTTAAAAACGTATGGCATTGACTCACACTAGGATAATGCTTGATCAACCCTCAACGGAGATTTCTGATATGAATTTGTTGGACTATGTGGCGAAAATCGAAGAACTCTATAGTGTGTACAAAATTGTGGCAAGGATTTATGCAGAAAGGACGGGCTAGTCCTTCTCAACTATAGTCCAAGGCATGGGTCAAGATACATTTTTCTCAATCCAAGAGGCCAAAGATTACTGACTTAATTATTGATGGAAGGGTTGTTCCTGTGAAGCTACGGGTAAAGACAATACTTGCCTTGGGAACCAACAAGGTGTTGGCGCAGTGGTCGAGTGTGTTGCGACTCCTTAACTCACATGTCCCGGGTTCGATCCGTAGAAACGTAGAGGTATGGAAAATGCACCTGTTGGGAGTGGTAAACCACGCTGGACCCCGCTCGTGGTCCTAGGCTAAATGCCCGGGAAACGAGAATGGGTGTCATACCACGGATGAGATTAGTCTGGCTTGTCGAGCTGGGATACTCATATTATCAAAAAAAATACTTGCCTTGGGAAATGCCACCGACCTATTCTAGCTCGCCTTGGAAAAGCGAGAGGACTATAAGAATATCATACGCCAAAAGTCAAGGATGATCAGAACCACGATTAGCCTCACGTTTTCATGTGGAGCAGTTTAGTAAAGTAAAAATCATTTAAAATCATATTTATCTAACAGCGAAACTAAATGGCAATCCTCTACTCTCTCTCTCTAAAACCATTTTCTCTCAACTCTCTCTAAAACAACAACAACCTCTCTTCCTCAACAAGGAAGAGGGCTGCCGCCGGCTCCTCTCGGGCTGGTCGGCAAGCCCTTTTCCTTATTGTCTTGGCTTTATTTCCTTTATTTGTGTATATTATCTACAGATCTGACTTTTATCTTTTAGATCTGCTTCAGATCTAGTTTTTTCGAGATGGGTTTGAAGAGGAGCGGTGGCTGTGGTGGTGCCGGCTTCTGTGGTGCAGGCAGCGACAGCGGCTTCGTCCTCCCCGATCTCTGCGTGGACATCTATCCGGACCTGTGGGTTGGAGTGTATGCGCTTTTGTCTTCTCTTTCAGTTTCCGCTTATGAAAATGGGCTGTTTGTTCTTCCTCTTAGGCTCGAAGAGGTTGGAGCCGAGTTGCTGCCTGTTCGGCGACTTGACTCAGAAGTGTATCCCGTCACTGGACGGAACCTCATTATGGGGCATTGCCCCTCTTCGCTCTTTGTAGCTTTTTTTCTCTGTTTTTCTCAGGAAAATCATGTATCTTGTAGATCTTGGTCTGCATCTGTACTGGTAGTTTTCACCTGCTTTTATGATCTATAAAATGATTTTCCCTTTGATAAAAAAAAAAAAAATAACAACGAAACTAGCAATTCTTCATTTTGCTTGTCCGTGGAGGCCATTTAAAAAATTAAAAAGAATTTAGAGTTGCATTTTTAGCAATAAAATAATTAGAGTAGTTGATGTATAATATTGGGAATGTAGGTCTAATAGTTGGTATGAAAAATATAACATATTAGTATGATGGAGAATAAGAGCATTTTTTTCATAATTTCGTATTTTACATTTTTTTCTTCCATTTTCTTTCTAGTCCCAACGGCATTCTCTCCATTTGCATTCCTCCCATTTTATATACAACCAAACAAGTTTTTGGTGGAAGAGGATAGTACATATTAAAACTACAGCTAATTAGCCTCTAGATCATGAAGGTCTTCTTGCAATAACCGCGCGATGCTATGCCATGCTATGCGATGCCTGAAGCTGAAATTGAAAACCACCATTGGAAAGCAAGGCCAGTCTAGCCTGGTTGTTCGCCACTTGATTACACTCAGGGCATCACTACAATGTGCATTGGGGAAAAGAAGCCAGGAGAGCTTGGATACTCTCGAACAGGGGGAGGCGAGAGAGACGGGAGGCCCGTTGATCACCAAAAACCGCCACAACCTCTTGGTTATCTGATTCAAGAATAAAAGAGGATGCAGAGAGCTTCCTTGCCATCAGTAGACCATCGTGCACAACCCACAACTCAACCATTAATGCTGAAGAAGGAGCCAGTTTATGTATAAAACCCCGTATCCACTGGCTTGAATGTGTACGAGCAACACCACCTGTAGTAGCAGCATTCATATGCATCGTACCATCAACGTTGATTTTGATGCACCCCGGTGGAGGGATAGTCCACAAAAGTGATGGGTTCACACCAGAGGCAGCATTTCCGGCATTCCACAGATTTTCCAGCACCACTTCCCTCGTGTAATGTCTAATGTGAGACATCACTCCAGTAACATGCTGATGTTCATCCCAAAACACCAATTCATTCTGGCTCTTCCAGACAAGCCATAGAGCCATCCCAAACAAGATATGAGAAGGGAGACCACTATCCATAGCAAAGTCACCTCTTCAGCCCATTGAAGCCGCTCACTAGAAGAAAACCGTTTGAGACGGAGTCGCCATCAACTGCTGCCAGATACATTACAATTTCAGGTTACAATCTTTCCTCCTTAATCTTTCCATTTTATTCCCTTCCCTTATTTTCTTCANCTCCAATGTCTCTTTAAACCTACCCAAGAACGACATTACTTTAGGAGCATTGAGCAATAACCAAGCAATCTTAGACTCCGGAACTCCATTCTCCCTTAAAAGATGGGTGGAAACTGCCATATGGGAATTAATATCATTACGAAAAATATCACCTCCTCTCCTAAGAACAGTAATGGCCTTTTCATCAGAATGGACCACATTCCTCACAAAATTATAAACAGGGATCACTTGCTTCTCCAAGCTTCTACCCAGCAAATGATGGTTGTTAGCCAATATTAAGGCAACATCCTTAAAAGAAGCGCCTTTAGATGCAAGAAACTCAATCTTGCGCGAGATTATTTCAACGCTATACACAAGAACCTTAGGGTCTTTCTTCACAACCCTGGAGATCTGGGTCTGCGAGAAACCGTAGGCCTTGAAGAAGTTGATGACAGCGTCGGGTTTCTCGGGACCTTTGAAGCGGAGATAGTTAGAAGCCGACAAAGCGTATTTTAAACCGAACCCACATGTGTTTGTGAGGTAAGAGACGACAAAGGATGATTCTTTGCTCGAATTCTCTGGGGTGCATTGGGTAGTGCGGCGGCGGATTTGGAGAAGAAAATGGCGGGTTTGTGAAATTGTTGGGCTAATGCGTGTCTTTAACTTTAATTGATACATGGGAATGTTGGATTAGTTGGAGTAACTGACCTGTGAGGGGGTAAACTTTTGAAATGGCTTTTTTCTTGCTGCTCAGTTTCCTTGGCTTTGGTTGTGGCTTCTGTTCTGGTTCGTTGTTAGGGTTTTAGGGATGGAAAGGGGAGGATGATGATAAAACGCAAGCCCAGATGGATGGATTGAATTGAATATTTCTTTGCGTTGAGTATTTTTGTTTTGGGCTTTTGGCCCATCTCACTTTCACCCCATATGGATAGTTTTTTTTTTTAATCTTATTAAGGGAGATGAGAATTTGAACACCAGATCTTTGGCCCTACATATACCTATAGTTATATTACCATTTGAGTTAGAGCTAATTGGTCATGGATAGTTTGACATTTGGGATTGCAGGAGTCAATCTAGCAAACAACTGAGATCTTCAATACGATGGTACGAACACAATGCAAAGGAGTGCAGTTGGTTTGAAAAATTCCTTGTGTTATCATGTTTAGTCCAAATTCTAAACTTCCACTTTGTAAAACAAATTATTCAACAACACACATAGCAGATTCTTAATTAGTCCAATAAGTTATAGATAGAAAATAACTAACGAGCTCAATGCTTTTCGGTTCAAATTGCGAATCCAAATCACATCGTGACACAACTCAACCATTAATGCTGAAGAAGGAGCCAGTTTATGTATAAAACCCCGTATCCACTGGCTTGAATGTGTACGAGCAACACCACCTGTAGCAGCATTCAGATGCATCGTACCATCAACGTTGATTTTGATGCACCCCGGTGGAGGGGTAGTCCACAAAAGTGATGGGTTCACACCAGAGGCAGCATTTCCGTCATTCCACAGATTTTCCAGCACCACTTCCCTCGTGTAATGTCTAATGTGAGACATCACTCCAGTAACATGCCGATGTTCATCCCAAAACACCACTTCATTCTGGCTCTTCCAGACAAGCCACAGAGCCATCCCAAACAAGATATGAGAAGGGAGACCACTATCCATAGCAAAGTCACCTCTTCAGCCCATTGAAGCCGCTCACTAGAAGAAAACCGTTTGAGACGGAGTCGCCATCAACTGCTGCCAGATACATTACAATTTCAGGTTACAATCTTTCCTCCTTAATCTTTCCATTTTATTCCCTTCCCTTATTTTCTTCATAAATTTCTTCCCAAACTAAGCATAAATTAGCATGGGAAAGTTAAAATTAACTAATCCAAAGTTTCTTATCTCCAATAGCATAGCATGGCAAGGTTAAATTTTTCCCTTTGTAACAATCGAAATCAAATCCAAGGCTATAAGTTGGCAATGCAACAACCTAATAACCGGAATGATTACCAACTGAAACTATGAATTTAGTTCCAAGTTGCAAGTAAAATCAAATGCAAGTTAAAACTTAAGAGTAGTGCACAGCAAGGTCAAAATTAGCAACAGGAAGCTAGAATAGCATTAAAAAACGGATTAAAATTTGTACCAAGTTACTCAGTTGTCTTTATACCCGAAAAAACCCAGAAGAGAGTAATGGCAGTTAATCGATTGGAGCCAATTCTTACTTCCTTCCCCTTGTAAAAAATCTGAATTCCACTTCACCCTGTTAGGCTACTCAAATGAATTCCACAGGCCTTTCAACTATGACAATAAATAAAGGGATTCAAATGTTAGCACCACATGCTATACAAAGAATCAAAGAAACTGGTAAAGAGACGAGATCTACACTGATGAACAAAATTGGCCGATCCACTTAACTCACAAAGTAAGGAAACTTCATAGCAATTTGATTTGATTTTGCATCTTCACTTACTCAAGTTCAAGTCAGAACTGCATAATCTCATCATCACAAATCTGTGACATACCTTCAACAGCAACTTCATCACAATGATTCACATTCATCTCTTCTTTCTATACAGCTTCAACAACTCATTAGCGTCCTCGTAACAGTTTACATACTTGTTCAGGAAATTCTCTTCTGTCAACGTGAATACTGTAGGCAAGTAAGCACCCTTCTCAATCAAAGCTTTCGACAGCAGGAACTGAATGACAGAATCCCTGACAATGATTCTCTTCTCCAAGCTCAGTCCCAAAAGATGCGGGTATGATATGATATGAGAAGGCCCCCAACCCAATTTGTTGACATAAAAATCCAGCAAACCCCTAAGTTTAGCCTCCGAATAGGTCATACAAAGAGGATTTCTCTTAAACATTACCAGAAACTCTTCCTCACTCCACCCAAAGCTCTTATACAAATCAACCTTCCTTTCCCACGAGGATTTGCAGTGAGAGCTCACCGCTTTCAACGCCAAGACAAAACTAAACTTCGAAGGATCAAAACCCATTTTTTTCACTTCCTCCAATGTCTGTTTGAACCTAACCAAGAACGACAATACTAGAGGAGCATTAAGCAATAACCAAGCAATATTAGATTCCGGAACTCCAGTCTCCCTCAAAAAATTGGTAGTAAGCGCCATATTGGAATCAACATCATTATTAAAAATGTTACCTCCCCTTCTAAGAACAGTAATGGCCTTCGCATCAGAATGGACCATATTCCTCACAAAATTATAAACAGGGATCACTTGCTTCTCCAAGCTTCTACCCAACAAATGATGGTTGCTAGCCAATATTAAGGCAACATCCTTAGAAGAAGCGCCTTTAGATGCGAGAAACTCAATCTTGCGCGAGATTGTTTTAACGTTATACACAAGAATCTTAGGGTCTCTCTTCACAACCGTGGAGATTTGGGTCTGCGAGAAACCGTAGGCCTTGAAGAAGTTGATGACGGCGTCGGGTTTCTCGGGACTTTTGAAGCGGAGATAGTTAGAAGCCGCCAAAGCGGATTTTAAACCGAACCCACATGTGTTTGTGAGGTAAGAGACGACAAAAGATGATTCTTTGTTCGAATCCTCTGGGGTGCATAGGGTAGAACGGAGGCGGATTTGGAGTAGAAAATGGAGGTTATGGTTTTGTGGGCGAATATAAGTCTTTAACTTGAATTGAAGCATGGGGATGTTGGATTAATTGGAGAACTGTGAGGCAGTGAAAATTGAAACGGCGCATAAACAAAGAGCTTTTCTTTTTTCTTGCTAATCTGTTTCCTCTTTGTGGGTTGTGGTGCTCTGGCTTCTTCTGGTTGTTTTTGTTAGGGTTTAAGAGATGGGAGAGGGGAAGGCGATGATCGATGAAATGACAGCGCAAATGGAACTGATTGCTTTTTTTTTTTTGGATCTGATTGCTTTTTTTGCGAGCCCACATTCGCGTCACCCCAAACGTCTCTAGTACACACAGTCCCTTCCCGGCTGTCCCTTGCCCCCTGTTCCAAACGCACCATAACAAGTCACGGTTTCGAATCGATATGGAGTTGGCCTTCAACCCTATTCCAAACGCACCATGACAAATTGCAGTTTCGAAACGATCTGGAGTTGGCGCAAGTGCTAAGAACCAATATAGGGTTAATCCAAGTGATAAGCCGCAAGTGCTAAGAACCAATATAGGGTTAATCCAAGTGATAAGCTACTTACATACGTAGGGATAACAATCGGGCAGGATCGAGTAGGTTAAGCACAGTTCGTATCCGGACCTATTAAATTGGGGAGGGAAAGAATGAATCAATTACAGACTGGATAGGGTAAAGTTATATTTTTTTACCCAAGGATAATGCGGATCTAAGTAAGGGTATACTTGTTATACCCATTTAGTAAAAAATATGATCTAATTTTTTAAAAAATTACGATTATTAAATTGGCAATATGTTTCAAGCTCAAGCACAAAAATTTTTAAAATAACAAAAGAATTCCAAAATTTAAAAGTAACATGTAACAATTCTCATGCATAACTTAAAATCAAAACATTGATATATTAGGGTTGTAGAGCGTAATGCTACAAAAATTATAATGATATGATAGCGTTGTAGAGCGTAATGCTTTCAATAGAAAAAAAAAGGAAGTGAGTGAAGGGAATTAAAGAAAAAAAAAAGAAGATAATCATGCTGATTTTTACATTAAGGTTATAGATTTTAGGGTATTATAATGAGCCGAGTCTAACGGGCAGGGTAGAACCTAGACCCGTATTCAGACTCGGACCTCGGGTCCGGATAATACCCTAACCTTTTTTATACCCCGTCAAAGTCGGGCAATTCCCTACTCGTATAAGCGGGTTTTGGGTGGGTAACGGGTAGACCCAAAAAAATTGCCATCCCTACCGTTGTACGTGAAAAATTCCTATTCATATTGTCCCTATTCCGAATGTAGCCTAAAAAGTCACAGATTCCAACCAATGTGGGGTTGGACCAAGTGATAAACGACTCTTATACGCAAAAAAAAAATTATTGGGAGACTGTTATTATGTGATCAAGCTGCTGGAAATTTGCAGCAACAAGTTTTAGCACCATATCAGCCTTAAGTTTCTAGAAGTATTCAAATGTGCAAGTAGTTTATTATTGTAATGTTTTAGTTGTTTATATTATCTAATCATTCTTGGGAGGCTTCATATTTAGCAAACCAAGATGATATGAAGTGGTTTGAGGGTCTGCAAGTTGCAGCAACTAGCATGCATAATGGCCTATACAAGTATTTGTTGTAATTTGGTTTAATCAAGTGAAATTCAAGCAATCAACGTTGAGGTTTCATTTCATTGTTACTCTGAATTGTTGGTTTTGCAGAATTCTGGGTTTTCATAATTGATTCAAGGCTTGCTTTTGGATTACACTAGAGGAGATAAAAGCCAACAATTGGTAGCAGAGCTTTCTGGTTTAGAGCCAATAATTGATAGCGGAGCAGGTTCTTTCTTTACAGGTCCTACCTTTTTGATTTGTTAGAGACCAAGAAGATGGTTTCTGATTGAGAGATCAATGCAAGGTTGATGGAGGTTCTTCAATGTTCTAACTTTGACGCAATGACCACAAAGATACTATGCCAAAAGCTACAAGAAGAGTTCGGCTCGAATTTTCCAGACAAAAAATCGTTTATCAAAAATCAAGTGATTCTGTTCCTTGAAAGTGATGAGCTTGGGAACAATAAAAATGAGAAAATTAAAGAGGACGAAGATGCTAAATCAGAGGTAACAAATGGCTCTGATTTGATTATAAATGATGAAAATGAAGATTTGATTGGTAAGAGTTATGAACTTGCTAAAAATGATGAATGTTCGGATGCATTTGGAATGTAAGTGCTTTTGTTTGATGAGAATCTCAGTCATAATAGTCATAAACAAGTTGTTGGCTATGTGAAAAATGAGGATTCTGGAACTATTGATTGTGAAAGTTTGTATTTGGAGTTTAAAAATTTCTCCAGTTGCAAATCAATTGAGGTTGAGAGTGAAATTGATTGTTCAGGTTTAAAACTACCTATAACAATTGATGTTGTTGAGATTGATTGTAAAAATAATGAGCCTGTTAAGTGTGAAATTCTAAAAGTGATAGAAAATAGAAGAAACCATAAAAATAAAGTGAGAAAAAAGGTTGACATATATGTTGTGGAGAAGTCATTAGAGTTTTATAAGTTGTTTGATGTTTCACCTTCAAGCTGTTGAAAAGCCTGTTGAAGTTGAAGTTGCTCATGGGGGAGTGTTGATTGTGTGATCAAGCTGCTGATACCTTAAGTTTCTAGGAGTATTTAAATATGCAAGTAGTTTATTATTGTAATGTTTTAGTTGTTTATATTATTTGATCATTCTTGGGAGGCTTCATGTTTAACGGTTCAAGGGTCTGCTATGCAACTTGAGTGCATAATAACCTATATAAGTGTTTGTTGTAATTCGGTTTAATCAAGTGAAATTCAAACAACCAATGTTTTGGTTTCACTTCATTGTTACTCTGAAGTGTTCAGAGTGGTTAAAAACAAAAAGGATTGAGAGATTTGTGTGAAAATAAATAGAACAATAATCGATAATCTTAGCCTGTTTATGTAGAATTCTGAGTTTTCCAGAATTGATTCAAGGCTTGAGCTAACAATTGGTAGTGAAACTTTCTGGTTAAAAACCAACAATTAGTAGCGGAGCTTCCTGGTTTAAAGCCAACAGAGACTCCCACATGTCCCTTCCCCATTCCAAACACAGCTTACTCTTGGAAAACTCCCACCTATCTCTTCCCTCACGGGTTCAAACCAATATAGGGTTGATCCAAAAAGCAAACGACTCCTGTACGAAAATTCTTTTTACTGGGAGATTCACCCACTATACCCAGATGCGTGATCCGGATCAAATCAAAATTAGTTGGGAAAAATTTGGAATACCGAATGGAAAACTAAGCTAAAAAAGTCGCGGAATAGTGCACAGCAAGGTCAAAATTAGCAACAGTTTTGGAACTAAAATCAAATGCAAGTTAAAACTTGGAATAGTACACAGCAAGGTCAAAATTAGCAACTGCAAGCTAAAATAGCATAAAAAAAACGGATTAAATTTGTACAAGTTACTGAGTTGTCTTTATACCAGAAAAAGCCGGAAGAGAGTAATGGCAATTAATCGATTGGAGCCAATTACTCCCTTCCCCTTGTAAACAATCTGAATTCCACTTCACTCTGTTAGTCCAGTTTTCAACTATGACAATAAATAAAGGAGATTCAAATGTTAGCACCACATGCTTTACAAAGAATCAAAGAAACAGCTGGTAAAGAGACAAGATCTACACTGATGAGCAAAATTGGCCGATCCACTTAACTCACAAAGTAAGCAAACTTCATGGCAATTTGATTTGATTTTGCATCTTCACTTACTCAAGTTCAAGTCAGAAGTCACAATTCTGTGGCATACCTTCAACAGCAACTTCATCACAATGATTCGCATTTCTCAGCACCAACGCATCTCACTTCCTTCCTATACCCCTCAATCATTCATCTCTTCTGTCTATACAGCTTCAACAACTCATTAGCATCCCCGTAACAGTTCACGTACTTGTTCAGGAAATTCTCTTCTGTCAACATGAAAACTCTAGGCGAGTAAGCACCCTTCTCAATCAAACCTTTCGACAGCAAGAACTGAATGACAGAATCCCTGACAATGATTCTCTTCTCGAAGCTCATTCCCAAAAGGTGCGGGTATGATATGATATAAGAGGGGCCCCAACCCAATTTGTTGACATAAAAATCCAGCAAACCCCTAAGTTTAGCCTCCGAATAGGTCATACAAAGAGGATGTCTCTTAAACATTACCAGAAACTCTTCCTCACTCCACCCAAAGCTCTTATACATATCAACCTTCCTTTCCCACGAGGATTTGCTGTGATAGCTCACTGCTTTCAACGCCAAGACGAAAGTAATCTTCGAAGGTTCAAAGCCCATTTCTTTCACTTCCTCCAAAGCCTCTTTTAATCTACCCAAGAACAACACTACTTTAGGAGCATTGAGCAATAACCAAGCAATCCTAGACTCCGGAACACCATTCTCCCCCAAAAGATGGGTGGAAACTGCCATATGGGAATTGATATCATTGCGAAAAATATCACCTCCCCTTCTAAGAACAGTAATGGCTTTTTCATCAGAATGGACCGCATTCCTCACAAAATTATAAACAGGGATCACTTGCTTCTCCAAGCTTCTACCCAACAAACGAGGGTTGTTAGCCAATATGAAGGCAACATCCTTAGAAGAAGCGCCTTTAGATGCAAGAAACTCAATCTTGCGCGAGATTGTTTTAACCTTTGACACAAGAACATTAGGGCGTCTCATCACAACCCTGGAGATTTGGGTATGCGATAAACCATAGGCCTTGAAGAAGTTGATGACGGCGTCGGGTTTCTCGGGACCTTTGAAGAGAAGATAGTTAGAAGCCGACAGAGCGGATTTTAAACCGAACCCACATGTGTTTGTGAGGTAAGAGACGACAAAGGATGATTCTTTGCTCGAATTCTCTGGGGTGCATCGGGTAGAAAGGAGGCGGATTTGGAGTAGAAAATGGAGGTTATGGTTTTGTGGGCGAATACAAGTCTTTAACTGGAACTGAAACATGGGAATGTTGGATTAGTTGGAGTAACAAGAGCTTCTCTTTTTCTTGCTAATCTGTTTCCTCTTTGTGGGTTGCGGTGCTCTGGCTTCTTCTGGTTGTTTTTGTTAGGGTTTAAGAGATGGGAAGGGGAAGGTGGTTCGATGAAACGACAGCCCAAATGGATCTGATTGCTTATGTTTTTTTTTCTTTTTCCTTTTTGGATTTGCTTACTTTGCTCCCAAACATCTCTAGTACACACTGTCGCTTCCGGGCTGTCCCTTCCCTCTATTCCAAGCCCAGCCTAACAAGTCACGGTTCCAAAGGATGTGGAGTTGGTGTGAGTAATATGAACCAATGTTACTGGAAGTGATAAGCCACTTAAGTAGGGATGACAATCGGGTAGGGTCAGATAAGTTAAGTACAACTCGTACCCGGACCCTTAGTTAAATAAAGAGGGGAAGAATGAATCAATTACAAATTGGGTAGGGTAAAGTTTCATCTTTATCCACGGGTAATGCGGGTCTGGGTAAGAATATTATCGCTATATCCGTTAAATAAAAAATACAATCTAATTTTATAAAATTTTGTAGCTATTAAATTGGCATTCATGAAATATGTTTCATGTTCAAACACAAAAATGTTTAAAACAATAAAGAAGTTAAAAATTTTAAAATAACATGTAATAATTCTCATGTATAACTTAGGAAGAAGGGCTTTTTTGTCCTACCTTTATCCTTCAGTCTGGAATAGTATCAAACCTTTTTAAAATGTCAATCAAGTCCTAAACGTTACACTAAATAAACAAATTCAGTCCTAAAGGGAATTTCCAAAAAATTTTGCAGACATGTCCGTTAAGTGTTACTCTAACATTATTAAAAATTTCTATGTTAGCGATTAGTGGTAGGAAGTTGAAATATAAAATTTGAAATTTTAATTTTAAGTAAACTACATATCTTTTGGCCAAATCATACGCGTGTCAAATTGTATTCTAATAATTTCATATATTTATTTTTTTCATTCTCATTTCTAGAAAATAATTTTCAGATTTTATATTTTTTTGAAAGCATAGAAACATGAAAAATTAGTGTCCTAACAATTTTCAAAATTTTCTTTTTTCAAATTTTTTTCAATTTTTTTTTTCTGAAATTATAATTTTACATTTTGAAAATATGTCAAATTAAGAGTCCATGATTTTCTAAAATAATTTTCACAATTTTTTTGTCATTTCTATTTTTGGAAAATAATTTTCCCAATTTAATTCAAAATTCTAAAAGCTTGTCAAATTAATGATAATTTAAACATTTTATCTTATTTTTTGCTCATTTTAATGTGTGGAAAATAACTTTAATATTTTTATTTTTTCTCCATTTTAATTTAAAGGATATAATTTTCAGAATTTACAAACTGTAAACCCTAAAAAAAATGTGAAGCTTATGTGGCTCATGTAAGTATGAAGCTTAACAGACATGTCATATATTTTTAACAGAAATCCACTTTAGGACTCAGTTTGCTCACTTAATGTAATGTTTAGGACTACATTGGCACTTTGAGAAGGTTTGATACCAATTTCGACTAAGCATAAAAGTTTAGGACCAAAAAAACCTTTCTTCCCATAACTTCAAATTCAAACAATCTTCTATTTCTTAATCTTCATCCTCTTCTTTAAGAAGATCAACGGCTCACATATTTATATGTTTCCGGTATCCGGAATTTTTCCCCGACTAATCCGGTTTCGGCCGCGTCGCGCACCTGGGTATGATGGGTGAGTCTCCCAATGGGAATTTGTAATAGCCCGGGTAAAATTTTTGATTTTTACCGGGACTGTAAAAGTCTTTTTACCGTGATTTACTGTTGAATTAATCTTGGGTAATTAATTCAAGATAAATCGGGAGTCGTTTTTTGAAACCGAGAGTTTTCCCGCGCTCGTGATTTTTCCGTGGATTTTTTGGGCCTAAGTTGGTATTTTTCGGGTGAAGCGCCCCGACCCGTATTTACCGTAACACAGTAAACACGTGCCGAAACTATTCATATTGATAGAACAGACAGTATATCGTGCAAATATTATACATCAGCAAACTATCAAATACAACTGTCACCCATACTCGGGGACCATTATTCAATCCAAACATAGTGCTCAACAGCAGCAGCAGATAGTATCAGTAATATAGGCATCACAGGAAAACAGCAACACAGCATCATATATCACACATCAGCGGAATTGTAATACAGCATCATATGCAATAGAACAGCAGCGGAAGACTTTATGCACATGCAGCGGAGGTATGGAACCGGAGTCAGGTGGAGAAGAAAGCAGCAGCCATCGAGCTTCGTACCTGAACTACGAAACAACTTAACCTACGGGATGAAACCCCGCAGGCGAGGGGTGAGTCCGAAGTGCTCACCGACGAAGGATAAACAGTGATATGCAAGCAACCGTAATACTTAAAACAATCACAGACAAGCAATAACATATCTCAACAAACTGAGCCAAGACCAAAAGAATATTTATTATTATTACCAATTTTATCTTCCGGGTCCCCGTCACTGGACAAGCTAGGGTCGTACCAGGTTATCAATTAATTCCGGATGCTAGGTCAAGAACCAATCCACATTCCAAAACCGGATATTTGGTATATCCAAACCACTGGGTATTCGGTATACCCCAACCTCAGGCAACAACATGCCAACCGGATATTCGGTATATCCGAACCACTGGGTATTTGGTATACCCTAACCACAGGCAATAAGCCAAACGGATATTCGGTATATCCGAACCACTGGGTATTTGGTATACCCTAACCACAGGCAACAACATGCCAATCAAACCAAGTAACCGACCATAGCATCCCAAAATTAATTTTCAAACCATCGGGTCGTACCACTACTTTCCACATGACAATTATATCATCATCTCAAATCAATTCCAATTTCAAATTCCAATTTCTTTTTCTCAATTTCCACAGTCAACAGTTCAACATCAATCTCAACATAATATCCACATAATCAATATCTGAGACGCCCCGACCC
Organism: Turnera subulata; assembly: GCA_028386065.3. NCBI lineage: Eukaryota > Viridiplantae > Streptophyta > Magnoliopsida > Malpighiales > Passifloraceae > Turnera > Turnera subulata. The sequence goes on from JAKUCV010006002.1 coordinate 63,975, forward strand.
GTATTTACCGTACACAGTAAACACGTGCTGGAACTGTGACAACCCAACCCAACATGACTCAGCATACAGTGTATACAACAAATATCCGGGCTCAACAGCCCATAATAAAAACAACAATAAATTCTCAACCGGCCCAATGGCCCAATAATAGTAAAACAATGCACAACGGAAGACTTATGAAACTCACATAAACACTGTATGCATCGATGCAAACTATGGATCCGAGCCCTGTCCAAGGGATAACGCTGCAGCCTGTCTGGAATGCACCAAACCTGTACCAAAAATAACTCTTCCTACGGGATGAAAGCCCGCAGGTGAGGGGTGAGTCCGAAGTGCTCACCGACGAAGGAAAGACAATCAATATGAACACTAAAAATTACTCAAGTCGAAAATAACAGTCAAACTAAAATACAAAACCCAAGAGACTCAAGTAAAATCCAATTACTCAATTTTATCTTTACGGGCCCCGTCACGGATAAGCTAGGATCGTACCAGGTTATCAACCTGTTCCTGGTGCCAGATCAAAAAGAACCCGGGATCAACATCCCAATAACAAACTTAGGGATCAACATCCCAATCAAACCGGCATCAACATGCCCCTCACAAGTAACCCAGATCATGGCACCACAAAACAGTCTCAAACCATCCAGTCGTACCTCTACTTACCACGTGACAATTATATTATCTTTATTCAAAACCAAGTCACAGGGATCGACATCCCTAACCAAAATACCGGGATAGACATCCCTATCCAAAAACCAAGGATCGACATCCTTGTCACAATTTATTATTTAATTCATTATACTTATTCCAAAAGACACAGAAAATAAACACGGGAATAAACATCCCAAAAATTCCAAACAAGACTCCGGGAAAAACATCCCGAACCAAAACACAGCAAAAACAACAATCGATAATGCACAATCATCAAAATATAATAACCGAGTAATATAGGCACATATTGAAGGAAATCCATCCTCACCTTGGCCGATTACTCAACTTCGGAAACAATGACCGGTCCGACGCCGGCTCCTCGGAAAACTGCCCGATATCCAAAAACCTATACAACTAAACCATACATCCACATAAATGCACATAAGAGTATGTCATGATGCCAATACTATGAAATTACCCATCCCGATTACTTATCCTTTATTTTCATCTTTTACCGAAAATAATTACCGTACGTATTTCCGAATATAATTTCGGTACCATACTTTAATTAAAACTCTTTTCAAGATATTTCATAACATAATTACAACTTGTCAACCAAAATAATAGCAATATAATTTTCCTAGAAGTTATATCATTTATATGTATTTTCCAAAATAAGTTCATAAAATTATTTACTATAATATTATTTTCTGGAAGAAAATAATTATACAAGTATATATATTTTTCTAGAGATAATAACATATTTATATAATATTCCAGAAAATATTTCCATAGTACATATCTTTTCCAAATAACCATAATATTAATTTTTTTCAAACAAACATAGTTATTTTAATTTTCAAGAACCAAGGAATATATATATATATACATATATATAACCCAAAACACTATAAATTAAACCTTTTATATTTTCCTCAAAATAATATATTTTTTTCAAAAATCAATTTTCTTCCAGAAAATAAATAGATATATATATTAATTTTTTATTTTTTTTACTGGACTGGGCCATGAACAGTGAGTCCATGCCCAGCCCAAGTCCTACTCCAAGCCACTTACCCATCAGACCTCAGCCCATACCACGCGACCCGGTTGAAGTGTCGGGTCAAACTCGACCCACCCGCCGTCAAACGGGTCATCCTCATCATCCTCACCTCAAACGCAGGTGGCGGCGCGGAAGGGCGTGCAGGCGGGCGAGGAGGACGACGACGAGGGCGGCGCTGGAAAGGAGGGAGAGGCGGCTGCCGGCGTAGATTGCTGCGGTGGTGACGAGCGGCGTGGGGTCGACCCGGTTGAAGTGTCGGGTCAAACTCGACCCACCCGCCGTCAAACGGGTCATCCTCATCATCCTCACCTCAAACGCAGGTGGCGGCGCGGAAGGGCGTGCAGGCGGGCGAGGAGGACGACGACGAGGGCGGCGCTGGAAAGGAGGGAGAGGCGGCTGCCGGCGTAGATTGCTGCGGTGGTGACGAGCGGCGTGGGGAGGAGCGGGTCTGCCGTCGGTGTCTCGGGTTCGCGAGGCGGGAAGCAAGGCAGAGGGGTGTTGGTGTCGGTCTGCAGGAGGCGGTGGCGACGCGGCAGGGTGGAGAGGGAAGAGGACGCGGCGCTACGCGCGGTGGCGAAGGGTGGTGATGGGTGACCGGCGGCTCTATTCTTCTCCTTCACTTTCCTTTTTTTTTTCTTTTTCTTTCTTTCCTCTCTTCCTCCCTTGGTTTCTTTTTCCGGTTTCTTTTCTCTTTTATTTTTTTCTTTTTCTTTTTTTTTCTCTTCTCTTTTTTTTTTCTTTCTTTCTTCTTCTTCTTCTTCTCTCTTTTTTTTTTCCTCTCCTTTTTTTCTCTCTTCTTTCTTTTTTTTTTCTTCTCCTCTCCTCCTCTCTACTGCCGGCTTTAAACTGGTTTCCTCTTTTTTTTTTACTATTAAGCATGTGAGTTATCAATAATAGGATTCGTCTGCATTACGGGCGAGTCCGATCCGGACCAGAAAATAACAGATACCTCCTTAGTTATTTTCCGGTGTGATTTTCCGAGAAATTCCGAAACCCGAAAAATACCAATTTAGTTCCGAAAAATACACGGGAAAATCACGAGCGCGGGAAAACTCTCGGTTTCGAAAAACGTGAAGCGCCCCGACCCGTATTTACCGTACACAGTAAACACAAGCCGGAACTGTGACAACTCAGCCCAACAAAGCCCAAGCATACAGTGTGAACTATAATAACTCGGCCCAACGGCCCAAAATAGTAAAACAACATAAATAATAAATCCCGGCCCAATGGCCCAATAATAGTGAAAACATGCACAGCGGAAGACTAGAATGCAGATGCAGCGGGGTATAGATCCGGAGTCAGGTGGAGAAGTAAGCAGCAGCCAACGAACAACGTACCTGAACTACGATCAACCAAACCTACGGGATGAAACCCCGCAGGCGAGGGGTGAGTCCGAAGCGCTCACCGACGAAAGATAAACAAAGATATATTCAACCATAATACTTTCGAAGTAACCACATCAATCACAACAATAAGCACAAACAATCTCGACACAAGGAAACCACTATAACATTTATACCAAGACCAAAAGAATGCTTAATTATTTTCTTATTACCAATTTTATCTTCCGGGCCCCGTCACTGGACAAGCTAGGGTCGTACCTGGTTATTAACTAATTCTGGATGCCAGGCCCCACCACAATCCAGTATCAACATCCCCATATCTCAAATCCGGGGTCAACACCCCAATATCACAAATCCGAGATCAACATCCCAATATCACAAAACCGGGGTCAATACCCCAACCAACAAACCCTCTGGCAAGACACCACAGAACTAGTTTCTAACCATCTAGTCGTACCACTACTTTCCAAGTGACAAATATAACATCATCTCAATTTCCAGTTCAATCCATTACTCTTTCATCAAGTTCCCAATTTCTATTATCTCTGATTAATTCCACAGACTCAATCTCATGACACAAATTATTGAAATTATCAGCTCAGCATTATTATCAACATGTTATACACAAATCCATCACAATCCAACAACAGCATCAAAAATTCCACAGCAATCAGGTAACAGTCAATAATTATTCTAGCAGATCAATCTAGCAACAAAATAAACAACAACAAAGAAACACACACAGCATTACGGGCACATATCAGAGTTTATCCATCCTCACCTTAGCCGATATCAAGTTTGGAACTGTCCAACTGACTCCAAGTCCGGCTCCTCAGGTATCAGCTCGTTATCAACTCCTATATCAAGCAAATAATATGCACATATAAGTGGTATGCAATGTCATGCTGCTACTGTATTTACGAAAATTAAATACGGACTTGTCTCGGTTACTCCCCCGGGTTATTTTCTATTTTCGTCACAATTCACCGTTTATTCGTAAGTGTCAAAATAATACTATTCTTATACCTATACTTACTTCCAGGTATTATTCCGGTACGTATCTAGTTGATAATACCCTTTCCAATTTATTTCTACAAGTATGTACTTCCTAAAATATCTGTTAAAAATAATTATTATTTACCTTCTACATATTTCCGCATTAAATATCCTCATATGGTATATCTTATATTTCCAAAATTATTAATTACTATTACTATTACGATTATTACTATTTCTTTGATTATCTCCTCAGTTTAGTTATGCCCAAATTATATCTATTTAATTTCTAATATATTACTTACCTAATCTTTATCCCTTTATATATATTTTTCCAATTATTTCTTCTTTTTTTCCAGAATTTAAATCTACTCCAAAAATATATTTTCCCATATTACATTTTTTATATACCCAGATTTCTATCTATTTATCTCTTTTTATTATTATTCCAGAATATATATTTTTTATTTAATCGGGCTGGCCCAGATAGTTCAAACCCAAGTACTACANACTTACCTAATCTTTATCCCTTTATATATATTTTTCCAATTATTTCTTCTTTTTTTCCAGAATTTAAATCTACTCCAAAAATATATTTTCCCATATTACATTTTTTATATACCCAGATTTCTATCTATTTATCTCTTTTTATTATTATTCCAGAATATATATTTTTTATTTAATCGGGCTGGCCCAGATAGTTCAAACCCAAGTACTACACAGTGACACACCCAGGCCCACACAGGAGCCCAGGCGCAAGCCCAACAACCCGGCCCGCTAGTCCTCAGCCCATCACCATCACAGCCCAGGCGCGCGCCCGGGTCAACCCGACCCAGAGCCACGGCCCGGCGTGAGAGACGGGTCGAGTACATGCCACGGGTTGGTGGATGGCTCACCTTGGGTCCCTTGAACGGCGACGAGCGGCAGCGCAGCCAGCGGCGTAGGACAAGGCGTCGACGACGGAGAAGGCGGCGAGGCGGCTGATGGTACTCCCTGTTGCGGCTGTCGACGGCAAGGGAGGGCAGTGGCGTCGGATCCAAGCGGAGGACCGTCGGGTCCTTGGCTGTGTCCGGCGCGTCGTGTGGTGGCAGCAGGCGGCGACGGTCTCCTCAAGTCTGCGGCTGAGTGGAGAAGACGTCGGGGTAGGTGGTGGAGCGGGATGTGTTGTCGGTGGCGGTTGGGGGCCGGCTGGCGTGGTGGCTCGGGAAGGAAGAAAACGAAAACAGAAAAGAAAGAAAGGAAAAATAGGAAGGAGGGGAAGGTGGCATACGACGGCGTTTGGAGTGTATGGGTGTGTTGTTTGTATTTGTGTTTTCTTCTTTTTTTTTTCCTTCTTTTCTGGTTGTGGATTTGCAGGTTCAAGGGTATGGCTTAGGCAGGAGAAGTATATTGACAAGTTTTTTTTTTCCTTCTTTGCAGGTGAAGAAGAAGTTGGAGATGATTGCAGTTGAAGGAAAATAAAATAATATAGACAGGGGTCACGTTCAGCACAGAGGAAGACAGGGTCTCACGGGCACACAGGAGATGGCGGCTGCTTTATGCAGTCGTGTCCCGTCCGGTCCAGAAAATATTGCTAGTACCCCATTGACTTAATTCCTGGCCCGATAATTCGAGGTTAATCTCGATTTTTCTCGACATTCCTGGACCCGAAAAATTCCATCTTTGGTCCGGAAATTCCGCAGAAAAATCCCGAGCGCGGGACAGTGCTCGGTTTCGGAATTCGAGGCGTAAATTACCCTGAAATAATTACACATGATTATTTTTATTTGGAAAATTACTGTACAAAGTGTTTTTACAGTCCCGGTAAAATGTAAATTTTTACCCGGGCTATTACAAAACGACTCCCGATTTACCTTGAATTAATTACCCAAGATTAATTCAACAGTAAATCACGGTAAAAAGACTTCTACAGTCCCGGTAAAAATCAAAAATTTTACCCGGGCTGTTACAGTCTACCCACCTTAAAAAGAATTTCGTCCCCGAAATTCCATCTTATCCGTGGGTCCTACCACGATAAGATTCTGGCACACTCTGCCAGGTGTCCAACCTCAACCCGAGATATCGCTTATACCCTTAAGCGACATCTCGTCCGCTTATAGATACCAAACCTCATGACTGGCATACTCACACACAGTCATGGACTCTCCACTAAGATCTCGAACAACCTCTGACTCCGAGAACAACAGCTACATCGGTGGCACTGCTTTCCCAACAAGCTCCGATGAAGAGCCTCCAAAGAAACGGTTCAAAACCAACATCATCGGCCTGAAGGAGCACATGGTCGTTTCCCCAAAACGACGGAAGAAACGTGTCATCAAGAAGGCTGAAGACAAGAAAGGCAAGGCGGTAGCTGAGAGCAGCATTCCGCAACAGAAGCTGATACAACTGAACGTCTCGCTGAGGAAGATCAGCTCGGCGGTGGCACAAATTGAACTGGCGTGTGCGGAACTGTTCCCTCACATGAAGACCGTCCAGAAACTTGTAAAAGACTTAGAGAAGCAAGTAGCTCAATAGAGTACTTCTTCTACTGTTGTAAAACTATTATGAAATCAATAAAATAAATTTCCTTTTTAAATCAAAAACTCTTGTTCAATTGTGAAAACTCATGCTAACAGGAAATTAAAAATATCACAAAGCAAAACAAAAACTAACAATAAGAATATAATATCAAATATAAATAAATTAAAAATTAAATCTCGTTTAACCAAAACTAAAATATAAAGAAGTTAAGACAAAACACGTTTTCATGAACGGTGCTCGTATCGGATGTGAACATCCTTGAAGCACGAAACGTAACTCGCACAGCTAACGGCGACGTCTGTTTTGTTAACTCGCACGACAATGATCACGGGAACGTCCTGTGTCCCTCGAAAGACACGTTACCCACTTGTTCACAAACTCCGCATGAGCCAAAGACGTCTGTCTCGTCTCGTATCTCTCCACGATGTCCGAACAGCTGTGAACTTGTCGCACATGCGCTCTACTCGAGATGTGGTCCCATCCGTCTAGCCTCAACTGTCACGGATGCATGTGATAAAAAATGCAGAAAAAATATAGTATAACCATGAAAAGAAAAGACAAGGTAGCTAGAGCGAAAGAAAGTCATGAGATGGAAAAGGCTGAAAAACTCTGGCGTGGGTCCGAAAAACGCGTAAAGTGGCAAAGCAATAAATAAAGCAACGGTAAAATTCAAAAAGCAAATCTTGAAAATCAAAAACGGTAATTACGCTCCCCATAAGAGTATAAAAGAAGGAGCGGTGATGTGTAAATTATCAAAGCAATTTAAAGCAAACAAAACTCTCAGAAAACAAAACCACTACGTTCAAAACAAAACCCCACACGTCCAAATCAAGATGCCTGCTCCATCTTCAGTTTTCTTCGTCGAAGGTGCCAACCTAGGTAGAAGGAACCATCTGGCGTACAACATGGTCAACGAACGTGCTGAAGAGCTACCAAATGAGCTCGGCAGGATGCCGCGTTTGGTCTTGGTCGACGAGCTCTACTCATCGCGGTTCTTCGTCACTCCCATGGAAGAGGTGTTCTTCCTAGAGGATCACGGAACTCTGAGGACATCCTTCTACGGCTCAGCAAACTCCGTGATGTTCTTCATCTCCGAGAGGCTACAAGAGTTCAACCTGGAGTCCACTTGCCAGACTGTGGAGCAAGGTGCCTACTACCAGCTCTCGATGATGGCTCAAAGCATGCCCAGAATGACTCGGCTACCTCCAACCTGGCCAAAGGCACGACTACTGGTGTGGAACTGCAGAGGAGTAGCAAGGCGTGCTCAGGAGTTCTTTTGTACTCTGAGGGACTTAAAGAACCAATACAAACCGAACATGGTTCTTCTGACGGAGACACAGTGGCAACCACGGGACGATCACGGTCTCATCCCACTCCGATTCCCTCAAGCTAACCGGTTCGAGACTCCTGGCCAGAGCGACAGAGGTGGCATGTGGTTCTCGTGGAGCGATAGGGTCACGGTCAACATCAACAACGACCCAAACAGTTTCCGTGTCAACGTCGTTCCGAATCGTTAAATGTTTTCTTTATTTTTATAAGATATCAAAAATCATTGTAATATTCCTCTTTGTAATATCAGTATTATCAATATTAATAATATTTGCATTTCCGCTTATTATGGCATCATTTACCTCATATGTGTATGCTCTACGACAGCTGGCGTCCCTTGACTGGATCCATAATGCACTAACTAAAATGATATAAAATAATAAACAACTGGAGCGAACTATGCAAACAAGGACAACAAACACACAAAGACTGCCCAACAAGACCTAACGCCCGCTCCGCTACCAAAATGAGACGCCCCGACCCGTATTTACCATACACAGTAAACACGTGCCGGAACTGTGACAACCCAACCCAACATGACTCAGCATACAGTGTATACAACAAATATCCGGGCTCAACAGCCCATAATAAAAACAACAATAAAATCTCAACCGGCCCAATGGCCCAATAATAACAAAACAATGCACAGCGGAAGACTTATGAAACTCACATAAACACTGTATGCATAGATGCAAACTATGGATCCGAGCCCTGTCCAAGGGATAACGCTGCAGCCTGTCTGGAATGCACCAAACCTGTACCAAAAATAACTCTTCCTACGGGATGAAAGCCCGCAGGTAAGGGGTGAGTCCGAAGTGCTCACCGACGAAGGAAAGACAATCAATATGAACACTAAAAATTACTCAAGTCGAAAATAACAGTCAAACCAAAATACAAAACCCAAGAGACTCAAGTAAAATCCAATTACTCAATTTTATCTTTACGAGCCCCGTCACGGATAAGCTAGGGTCGTACCAGGTTATCAACCTGTTCCTGGTGCCAGATCAAAAAGAACCCGGGATCAACATCCCAATAACAAACTTAAGGATCAACATCCCAATCAAACCGGCATCAACATGCCCATCACAAGTAACCCAGATCATGGCACCACAAAACAGTCTCAAACCATCCGGTCGTACCTCTACTTACCACGTGACAATTATATTATCTTTATTCAAAACCAAGTCACATGGATCGACATCCCTAACCAAAATACCGGGATAGACATCCATATCCAAAAACCAAGGATCGACATCCTTGTCACAATTTATTATTTAATTCATTATACTTATTCCAAAAGACACAGAAAATAAACACGGGAATAAACATCCCAAAAATTCCAAACAAGACTTCGGGATAAACATCCCGAACCAAAACACAGCAAAAACAACAATCGATAATGCACAATCATCAAAACATAATAACCGAGTAATATAGGCACATATTGAAGGAAATCCATCCTTACCTTGGCCGATTACTCAACTTCGGAAACAATGACCGGTCCGACGCCGGCTCCTCGGGAAACTGCCCGATATCCAAAAACCTATACAACAAAACCATACATCCACATAAATACACATAAGAGTATGTCATGATACCAATACTACGAAATTACCCATCCCTATTACTTATCCTTTATTTCCATCTTTTATCGAAAATAATTACCTTACGTATTTCCGAATATAATTTCGGTACCATACTTTAATTAAAACTCTTTTCAAGATATTTCATAACATAATTACAACTTGTCAACCAAAATAATAGCAATATAATTTTCCTAGAAGTTATATCATTTATATGTATTTTCCAAAATAAGTTCATAAAAATTATTTACTATAATATTATTTTCTAGAAGAAAATAATTATACAAGTATATATATTTTTCTAGAGATAATAACATATTTATATAATATTCCAGAAAATATTTCCATAGTACATATCTTTTCCAAATAACCATAATATTAATTTTTTTCAAACAAACATAGTTATTTTAATTTTCAAGAACCAAGGAATATATATATATACATATATATAACCCAAAATACTATAAATTAAACCTTTTATATTTTCCTCAAAATAATATATTTTTTTTTCAAAATCGATTTTATTCCAGAAAATAAATAGATATATATATATATATATATTAATTTTTTTTTTACTGGACTGGGCCATGAACAGTGAGTCCATGCCCAGCCCAAGTCCTACTCCAAGCCCACTTACCCATCAGACCTCAGCCCATACCACGCGACCCGGTTGAAGTGTCGGGTCAAACTCGACCCACCCGCCGTCAAACGGGTCATCCTCATCATCCTCACCTCAAACGCAGGTGGCGGCGCGGAAGGGCGTGTAGGCGGGCGAGGAGGACGACGACGAGGGCGGCGCTGGAAAGGAGGGAGAGGCGGCTGCCGGCGTAGATTGCTGCGGTGGTGACGAGCGGCATGGGGAGGAGCGGGTCTGCCGTCGGTGTCTCGGGTTCGCGAGGCGAGAAGCAAGGCAGAGGGGTGTTGGTGTCGGTCTGCAGGAGGCGGTGGCGACGCGGCAGGGTGGAGAGGGAAGAGGGCGCGGCGCTGCGCGCGGTGGCGAAGGGTGGTGATGAGTGACCGGCGGCTTTGTTCTTCTCCATCACTTTCCTTTTTTTTTCTTTTTCTTTCTTTCCTCTCTTCCTCCCCTGGTTTCTTTTTCCGGTTTCTTTTCTCTTTTATTTTTTTTTCTTTTTTTTCTCTTCTCTTTTTTTTTCTTTCTTTCTTCTTCTTCTTCTTCTTCTTCTCTCTTTTTTTTTCCTCTCCTTTTTTTTCTCTCTTCTTTCTTTTTTTTTTCTTCTCCTCTCCTCCTCTCTACTGCCGACTTTAAACTGGTTTCCTCTTTTTTTTTTTTTTAACTATTAAGCATGTGAGTTATCAATAATACGATTCGTCTGCATTACGGGCGAGTCCGATCCGGACCAGAAAATAACAGATACCTCCTTAGTTATTTTCCGGTGTGATTTTCCGAGAAATTCCGAAACCCAAAAAATACCAACTTAGTTCCGAAAAATACACGGGAAAATCACGAGCGCAGGAAAACTCTCGGTTTCGAAAAACGACTCCCGATTTACCTTAAATTAATTACCCAAGATTAATTCAACAGTAAATCACGGTAAAAGACTTCTACAGTCCCGGTAAAAATCAAAAATTTTACCCTGGCTGTTACAATATCACAGCCCAATGGCAACAATAATATCCACAACAGTCAATCAGCCAACAATCAAAATTCAGCAGTTCAATCGAACAACAAAGCACACAAAGTATTACAGGCAACATAACAAGGGTTATCCATCCTCACCTTAGCCGATAATCAATTATGGAAATGCCCAGCAAATTCCATGTCCGATTCCTCAGCAAATTGCTCGTTATCAACTCCTATATCAATCAAATAATATGCACACATAAGATGATATGCAAATGCCATGCTGATACTGTGTACCGGAAATTAAATATAAACTCGGCTCGGTTTTCCGTTATCATCATCATTTACCATTTACTTAAAGTGCCAAAATACCATTCTATACTTACACCTACATCCGGATATTATTCCGGTATAATACTTTGAAAATACCATTTCCATAATTATTTCTTAAGTATGTGCTTTCCAAAATATTATTTCTGCAAATTATTATTTTCCTTCCATAGGATATATATACCATATAATATTTTCCAAAATAAATTTTTCCTTCCATTATATATTTTTCAGATTTTATTCTCTCTTTTCTCTTTTTTTTTTTAATATTTTTCCCGGACTGGGCCAGACCTTACAGCCCAAACCTTCAAGTCCAGGCTTATACCTAAACCAAGGTGTGAGGCCCAGCTGGTCTGCCTAGCCCGGATCGAAGCCCAACCCAAACTCCAAAGCAACGCAGCCCAGCGACATATGGGTCAGCCCGACCCCACCCATAATCCATCGGGTCAACCCGACCCGTGACCCTCATCCGGGTCTGCACATCCATGGCTCACCTTGAGCTTGACGGCGGCACGCGAGGCGCGACACCGGCGGCGGACAAGGCGAGGCGATGCGAGGGAGTGCGATGGAAGGGCGCGGCCGCAAGTGGTGCTTGACGGCGGCGGCTGCATCGGTTGCAGCGACGAGGAGGAGCGAGGGGCGGTGGCGTGAGCTCGGCACGACGGCAGCGTCGTCGATCCGTGACGAAGAGGAGGGCGGCGGTGTCGCAGCAGGGTGGTGATGGAGAAGAGGGTGGTGGCGAGTCGCGGGCAGCTGCGGTGGTGGTCGACCGTCGTGTGGTGTTCGCGGGGAAAGAAAAGAAGAAGGAGGGGAGGGGTGGTGACGTGGCTTGGGTGGTGTGTGTGTTTCTTTTTTTTTTTTCTGATTCCTTAGGCTGATTAGGTAGTTTGCAGTGTGTATTTTTTTTTTTTGTAGGTGAAGCAGGAAAGAGATGGTGATGAAGGCGATGAGGTGCACTAGGTACTCAGAAGAAAAATAGTTTTATAGGAAGCAAAATCACTGGTATATCACAAGTATAATAGGTAGTTCACAGGCTGAATAGGAAAAAGGCGGCTGAATAATTGAACTTCAATTATGCAGTTACTATGCTGCATGTGAAGTGTGACCCACCTGGACCAGAGAATATCCAAAATACCCACTTACCCTTATTTCTGGTCCGATAATTCAAGGATAAACCCGGCTTTTTCGAAGATTCCCGGACCCGGAAAAATCCCAACTTTGGTCCGTAAAATCCGCAGAAAAATCCCGAACGTGGGACAAGGCTCGGTTTCGGAATCCAATGCTCGATTTACCATAATTTAATTACCCAAGATTAAAATCAATGGTAAATTACTGTAGATTAACTTAAACAGTCCCGGTAAAAATGAAATTTTTACCTGGGCTGTTACTTCAGGTTTTGGAATTTCTCGGAAAATCACATCGGAAAATAACTAAGGGGGTATCAGTTATTTTCTGGTCCGGATCGGACCCGCCTGCATTATTGTTAATCACATGATTAACAGTAAATTCATAGTTATATAATGAAGAGGAACGCAGCAGAGGAGAAGAAAGAAAGAAGAGAGGAAGAAGAGAAGGAAAAAAAAAGGAGAGAAAAAAAAAAGAAAGAGAGAAAAAGAAAAAAAGAGAGAAAAAAAAAGAAAAAGAAAAAGAAAGAAATAGAAAAAAAACTGAAAAAAATTAAAAAAAAACAGAGAGAGGGAGAAAATGAAAATGAAAATCGAAAAAAAAGAAATAAAAAAAAAGAAAATCAGAAAAAGAAAAGAAAAAGAAAAAAAATCGGAAAATCAGAAAATAGAAAAGAAATGAATGAAAAAAAAGGAAGGAGTGAACAGTAGCCAACCGGAGCACCCCTGCTACTGTTCACGTGGTAGCGTTCTCCGCCGCACCGATGCCACCATCGCCTTCGCCGTCACGTCGCGATTCCATCCCCGCCGCCTCCGCCCGATGCCGCTGTGAGACGCGCCGTCCAGGAGCGTTGACCCGAGGAGCAGACCCGCGGATCCAGCAACCCGCGCCTCTTCTCAGCCGCCGTGCCGCCTCGCGCCGCCGTTCCACAGCCCTTGGGGTCGCCCTCGACCGCCGCTTCTGTGGGAGTGCTCGTGCTCTCCTGCCTCGATCTGTGTCGCCGCCGCGGCTGCACGACCCGTGAGGTAAGGCCGCGTCCGACCCGTTCTTCCGGTCGGGTCGTATAGGCTAGGGTTTTCTGTTGGGTTTTGATTTGTGGGTTGGGCTGTGGGCTGTGTTGGGCCGGGCTGAGCGTGGGCCTGTGTTCGGGCCTGCAGCTTTGGTCTGGGCCGACACTATTCACGGCCCAGTCCGTTTTAATTTTGAAAAAACAAATTATATATATACATTTATTAATATTCTGGTATTTATTTTTGGAAAAAAATTATATAGTTATTTTGAGAAAATTATTTTCAATTTAAATCTGGTATTTTCATTAAAATATAAACATATTTACTTTGATAAATAATTAATTTTGGTTTTGAAAAACTACTTTTAGTTGGAAAAAAAATATAAGTACCATGAAATAATTCTTGGAAATCTTATATACACATATTATTTTGCCTGGAAAATTGTGGTTGTGGAAATTATATATATGTACTTTGTAAGATTAAAGGTAATTATATTTTGTGTTGGAAATAATATTATATATTTAGAAAAAGATAAATACTATATAAATATTTTCTGAAAATTATAAATAGGTTATAATTTTTTCTGGAAAAATTATGATGATTATTGTTTTGGAAGATTATAATTATTTTATGAAAATATATTTTGAAAGGAGTTTTAATTAAAGTATGTTACCGACATTATATTCGGAGATACGTACGGTTAAATATTTTCGGTAAAAGATAATAATAAAGGATAAGAACCGGGATGGGTAATTTCGCCGTTTGGCATCATAGTATACCGATTATGTGCATTTATGTGTATATATGGTTTTGTGGTATAGGTTTGGATATCGGGCAGTTTCTCGAGGAGCCGGCGTCGGACCGGTCATAGTTTCCGAAATTGAGTAATCGGCCAAGGTGAGGATGGATTTCCTTCAATATGTGCCTATATTACTCGGTTGTTGTGTTTGATGGTTGTTGCACTGTTAGTTGCTGCATTTGTTATGTTTGTTGTCGGGATGTTTATCCCGGTGCTATGATTTGATTTTGGGATGTTTATCCCCGCACGTAGAGTTTTTGGGTATTTATCTTTGAGTCTTTTGGTATAAGAATAATGGAATGAATAATAATTTTTGATAAGGATGTCGATCCTTGGTTTTGGTTTGGGATGTCTATCCCGGGTTTTTTGTTAGGGATGTCGATCCCTGTGATTTGTTTTTAACGACGGTAATATAATTGTCACGTGGTAAGTAGAGGTACGACCGGACGGTTAGAGACTGTTTTGTGGTGGCCATGATCTGGGTTCGTGTGATAAGCATGTCTATGCTTGGGATGTCTATCCCGGTTTGTTATATTTGGGATGTCTATCCCTGGGTTCTTTTTGATCTGGCACCAGGAACAGGTTGATAACCTGATAAGACCCTAGCTTATCCGTGACGGGGCCCAGAAAGATAAAATTGGAATTTGGATTTTATTTGAGTCTTTTCGGTCTTGGACCGATTTTGGGTCGAGTCTTTTATATTTGGTGGTTTTTACCTGTTTTGGACCTTGAGTAATTTTAGTATTCATATTGATTGTCTTTCCTTCGTCGGTGAGCACTTCGGACTCACCCCTCACCTGCGGGCTTTCATCCCGTAGGTTGAGTTATTTTTGGTACAGGATTGTTGCATTCCAGATAGGCTGCGGCGTCATCCCTTGGACAGGGCTTGGATCCATAGTTTGCATCTGTCGCATACAGTGTTTATGTGAGTTTCATAAGTCTTCCGCTGTGCACTGTTTTATTATTGTTGGTCTTCCGCTGTGTTGTTTATTATTGTTGTTGGGACATTGGGCCGGTTATGATGTTATTGATGTTGGGCCGTAGGGCCATATTGTTGTTTATATTTTTGGGTTGTTGAGCCAAGGTTTATGTTTTATACACTGTATGCTGGGTTTGATTGGTTGGGTCATCATAGTTCCGGCACGTGTTTACTGTGTACGGTAAATACGGGTCGGGGCGTTTCATTTTGGTAGCGGAGCGGGCGTTAGGTCTTGTTGGGCAGTCTTTGTGTGTTTGTTGTCTTGTTTGCATAGTTCGCTCCAGTTGTTTATTATTTTATATCATTTTAGTTAGTGCATTATGGATCCAGTCAAGAGACGCCAGCTGTCGCGGAACATACACATATGAGGTAAATGATGCCATAATAAGCGGAAATACAAATATTATTAATATTGATAATATTGATATTACAAAGAGAAATATTACATGATATTTGATATTTTATAAAAATAAAAATACATTTAACGATTTGGAACGACGTTGACACGGAAACTGTTCGGGTCGCTGTTGATGTTGACCGTGACCCTATCGCTCCACGAGAACCACATGCCGCCTTTGTTGCTCTGGCCAGGAATCTCGAACCGGTTAGCTTCAGGGAACCGGAGTGGGATGAGACCGTGATCGTCCCGTGGTTGCCACTGTGTCTCCGTCAGAAGAACCATGTTCGGCTTATATTGGTTCTTCAAGTCCCTCAGGGTATGCAAGAACTCCTGGGCACGCCTTGCAACTCCTCTGCAGTTCCACACCAATAGTCATGCCTTCGGCCAGGTTGGAGGTAACCGAGTCATTCTGGGCATGCTTTGAGCCGTCATCGAGAGCTGGTAGTAGGCGCCTTGTTCCACAGTTTGGCAAGTGGACTCCAGGTTGAACTCCTATAGCCTTTCGGAGATGAAGAACATCACGGAGTTTGCCGATCCGTAGTATGAGGTCCTCAGCGTTCCATGGTCCTCTAGGAAGAACACCTCTTCCATGGGAGTGACGAAGAACCGCGATGAGTAGAGCTCGTCGACGAAGACCAGTCGGGGCATCCTGCCAAGCTAGTTCGGTAGCTCTTCAGCACGCTCGTTGACCATGCTGTACGCCAGACGGTTCCTTCTGCCAAGATTGGCACCTTCGACGAAGAAAACTGAAGATGGAGCAGGCATCGTGTGGGTATTTTGTTTTTGGAGCGTTGTGTTTTTGTTTTTCTGAGCGTTTTGTTTGCTTTTAAAATGCTTTGGTAATTTACACATCACCGCTCTTTCTTTTATACTCTTATGGGGAGCGTGATTACCGTTTTTGATTTTCAAGATTTTGCTTTTTGAATTTTCCGTTGCTTTCATTTATTGCTTTGTTACTTTACGCGTTTTTCGGACTGCCATGCCAGAGTTTTTCAGCCTTTTTCCATCTTATGATTTTCTTTCGCTCTGGCTACTTTGTCCTTTCTTTTATGGCCTTTCTATATTTTCTTGCATCTTTTATCACATGCATTCGTGACCGTTGAGGCTAGACGGATGGGACCACACCTCGAGTAGAGTGCATGTGCGACAAGTTCACAGCTGTTCGGACATCGTGGAGAGATACGAGACGAGACAGATGTTTTGGCTCATGCGGAAATTGTGAACAAGTGGGTAACGTGTCTTTCGAGGGACACAGGACGTGCTCGTGATCGTTGCCGTTAGCTGTACGTGTCACGTTTCTCGGGATCGAGGATGCTTAGGACCGATTTGGGCGCCGATCATAAAAATATATTTTGTTTTGATTCCTTTTTGTTTTGATTCTGTTAAACGAGTTTTGTTTTTTTTTTTTAATTTCTTTAGGTTGGTATTACTTCTTTTGTTGGTTCTGTTTTTAACATCTTTATGATTGACTTTATTTTCCTTTTTGATGATTTTGTTTTGCTTTAAATATTTTGCTTTTCTGTTAAACATGATTTTTCATATCCTAACATAAGACTTTGTAATATAAGAATTTTTGATTTAAAGGGAAACTTATTTTATTTAAATTCATAAGGTTTTACAACAGAGAAGAAGTGCTCTAAGGAGCTACTTGCTTCTCAAGATCTTTTACAAGCCTTTCTACGTTCTTCATGTGTGGGAACAGTTCCGCGCACGCCAGTTCGATTTGTGCCACTGCCGAGCTGATCTTCTTCAGCGAGAAGTTCAGTTGCGTCAGCTTTTGTTGCGGAGTGCTGCTCTCAGCTACCGCCTTGCCTTTCTTGTCATCAGCTTTCTTGGGGACTCGCTTCTTTCGTCGTTTTGGGGAAACGACCATGTGCTCCTTCAGGCCGATGATGTTGGTCTTGAACCGTTTCTTTGGAGGCTCTTCATCGGAGCTTGTTGGGAAAGCCGTGCCGCCGATGTAGCTGTTGTTCTCGGAGTCGGAGGTAGTCCTTGATCTCAGTGGAGAGTCCATGACTGTGTGTGAGTTGCCAGTCATGAGGTTTGGTATTTATAAGCGGATGAGATGTCGCTTAAGGGTATAAGCGGTATCTCATGTTGAGGTTGGACACTTGGCAGAGTGTGCCAGAATCTTATCGTGGTAGGACCCACGGATAAGACGGAATTTCGGGGACGAAATTCTTTTTAAGGTGTGTAGACTGTAACAGCCCGGGTAAAATTTTTTATTTTTACCGAGACTGTAAAAGTCTTTTTGCCGTGATTTACTGTTGAATTAATCTTGGGTAATTAATTCAAGATAAATCGGGAGTCGTTTTTCGAAACCGAGAGTTTTCCCGCGCTCGTGATTTTTCCGTGGATTTTTCGGGCCTAAGTTGGTATTTTTCGGGTTCCGGAATATCTCGGAAAATCACACCGGAAAATAACAAAGGGGGTATCAGCTATTTTCTGGTCCGGATCGGACCCGCCTGCATTATTGTTAATCACATGATTAACAGTAAATTCACAGTTATATAATGAAGAGGAACGCAACAGAGGAGAAGAAAGAAAGAAGAGAGGAAGAAGAGAAGGAAAAAAAAGAAAAGGAGAGAAAAAAAAGAAAGAGAGAAAAAGAAAAAAAGGGAGAAAAGAGAAAAAAAAGAAAAAAGAAAGAAAAAGAAAGAAATAGAAAAAAAACTGAAAAAAATGAAAAAAAAAACAGAGAGAGGGAAAAAAAGAAAATAAAAATCGAAAAAAAGAGAAAAAAAAGAAAATCAGAAAAAGAAAAGAAAAAGAAAAGAAAATCGGAAAATCAGAAAATAGAAAAGAAATGAAAGAAAAAAAGGAAGGAGTGAACAGTAGCCAACCGGAGCACCCCTGCTACTGTTCACGTGGTAGCGTTCTCCGCCGCCTCTCGCCGCACCGACGCCACCATCGCCTTCGCCGTCACGTCGCGATTCCAACCCCGCCGCCTCCGCTGTGAGATGCGCCGTCCAGGAGCGTTGACCCGAGGTGCAGACCCGCGGATCCAGCTACCCGCGCCTCTTCTCAGCCGCCGTGCCGCCTCGCGCCGCCGTTCCACAGCCCTTGGGGTCGCCCTCGACCGCCGCTTCTGTGGGAGTGCTTGTCCTCTCCTGCCTCGATCTGTGTCGCCGCTGCGGCTGCACGACCCGTGAGGTAAGGCCGCGTCCGACCCGTTCTTCCGCTCGGGTCGTATAGGCTTGGGTTTTCTGTTGGGTTTTGATTTGTGGGTTGGGCTGTGGGCTGTGTTGGGCTGGGCTGAGCGTGGGCCTGTGTTCGGGCCTGCAGCTTTGGTCTGGGCCGACTGTAACGGCCCGGGTAAAAATTTACGTTTTTACCGGGACTATAAAAGCTTTGTACAGTAATTTACCTAAATGAAATTAATCTTGGGTAACTATTTCAGGGTAAATTATGTATCGTATTCCAAAACCGACTCTTACCCCACGTTCCCGAATTTTCTGCGGATTTTTCGGACCTGGGTTGGTATTTTTCGGGTCCAGGATTCTTAAGAAAAATCAGGTATAACCTTAAAAGAACGGACCGAAAATAAAGTAAAGTGGGTATTTTAGTTATTTGCTGGTCCGAAAAATACCCGGTTGAGAGTGCACTACACGCCTGCACCTCATTTTTCTCCCGTTCACACTGCTGCCCGCGTAGCTTCCTCTTCAACGTGAAGCTGCCCCCGACAGCCTTCCCCTTCCCAGAGAAGGAAGAAACCCAGCTTCTCCTCTACACCCCAGCTTTGTCTGCCTATAAAATGGCCTCACCATTCACGCTCGTCACCTGTAAAAAAAAAAAAAAACCATACCAACCTTCTCCTGCAATATTTTCATCACACCAAGCGTCTGCCACCTTGCTTTTTCCTTTACTTTTTTTTTTTTAAAATACCAAACGACCAAGCCACCAACACCAAAGAGCTCGTCACCTTCAAACACCAATACCTCATCTTCACCAACCTCGCATCAAGTAACCATCAACTCCATCACAGCTTTCTTGGTACTGCGGACGTTGACGTCACCAAGGAAGAACGCCACGACACCATCACTGCAAGGGTGAGCCAACATCTACCGTACTTGCCTTGCTTTGACTACCTTTTATTTCTCGTCTAGAAGGGTAAAGCGTCAAATCTACATGGGTTACATATTTTGTCGTGTGGTGGTACTTGAGGATGAAGTTCTGGTTTGCCAAAGGATTGGTTCGTTTAAGGAGAAGGCATGGGTAACGTGAACAATTCTAATGGTTTAATTTGGGCTTGGAAAGTTGGGCTGATAGTTTTGGTTAAGCTGAATACTAACAATTTCATTCCACGTAATATTAATACTACGTAATCGTCATAAATTAACATGCTTTGAATTTACCTTTTCGCACCAGTTATATAAACGAGCATAATTAGGAAAATAATAAATAATACTTATATTTGGATATAATATATTTTGGAAAGGGTATTATCAAAGTATTATACCGGAATAATAATCGGGTATAAATACAGTATGGTATTTTGACACAGGAATAATAAATGGTGAATGATGATGATAACGGGGTCTCACCGGGACGTAGACGAACCAGTCTAGGTTTTATTTTTACGGTATAGCATCATTTGCATTTATGTGCATCTTATGTGAGTATATGTTATTATTTGCCATATAGGAGCCGATAACGAACAGTATCCCGAGGAACCGGAGCCGGGACAGTTTGAGGACTTCCAAGAGTAGGAAAATCGGCTAAGGTGAGGATGGATAACCTTTGATATGTTGCACATAATACTGTGTTTGCTTTTCTGTGAATAATTTGCCTGATTGAACTGCTGAGCCAATTGAGTTTTTTTGTGGTATTATTGCTGTTGTTGTTGATTTATTGATTGTGGATTTATTGACATGATGAGATAATTGGATAATTGGAAGTTGTGTTGACGACTTATTTGTCACTAGGAAAGTGGTGGTATGACTGGTAGGTTAGAGACTGTTTTGTGGTGGCTATGATCTGGTTACTTATGTTAAGCATGTCTATGCTTGGGATGTCTTTCCCGTTATTATATTTTTTTTTTTGGGATGTCTATCCCTGGGTTACTATTTGGGATGTCGATCCCTGGATTGATCTAGCACCCAGAACATGTTGATAACCAGGTCTGACCCCTGGCTTGTCCAGTGACAGGGCCCGGAAGATAAAATTTGATAATAATAAGCATTCTTTTGGTCTTGGCTCAGTTATTTGTCTAGTTGTTTCTTGTTATGATTTTGCTGGAATTTTACTTCGAAGGTATTGTGTTGCCTGCATATTACTATTTATCCTTCATCGGTGAGCACTTCGGACTCACCCCTCGCCTGCGGGGTTTCATCTCGTAGGTTAAGTTGTTTCGTAGTTCAGGTACGATGATAGATGGCTGCTGCTTTCTTCTCCACCAGACTCCGGATCCATACCTCCGCTGCATGTGCATAAAGACTTCCGCTGCTGTTCTATTGCATATGATGTTGTAGTACAATTCTGCTATTGTGTGATTTATGATGCTGTGTTGCTGTTTACCTGTGATATGTATATTACTGATACAATCTGCTGCTGCTGTTGGGCACTATGTTTGGGTTGAATAATGGTCCCCGTATATGGGTGACGGATAATGTTTATGATGTAATTGGATTTACTGTGTAGTATTTTGATCACGATGTACTGTCTGTTCTATCATTAAGAATAGTTTCGGCAAGTGTTTACTGTGTACGGTAAATACGGGTCGGGGCGTTTCAGTTTGGTAGCGGAGCGGGCAGTAGGTCCTTAGGGTGATAATTATGGTTGCTTGTTGCCTATATGTGCATAGTTTGATTACTTCCTTGTCATAACATGCATGCATACATTCTCATATAGGTACGAATGGATCTGGTGGGAGGAAACCAGCATGCTGAGCAGCGTTTGGAAGATGACCAAGTATCGGTCGATCAGCCGCAACCGGTCGTGGGTGGACAAGTACCTGCGGTAGTACCGGGCGACACGACACAGATCATGCATACCATGGCACAGATCCTGCAGCGACAGGAAGCCAGAGATGCTCATCTAGAGGCTAGAGAGGCCCGTGAACAGGAGAATCAGGGACCAGTTGAGGATCCTGTTTACACCAAGCTGTCTAAGCTAGGTCTTGATGCTTTCACAGGGGTTACTAACCCACAGGCAGCTGACGAATGGCTCCGTCAAGCTCACCGAGTGATGTTGAAGCTGAGATGCACCGAGGACAGGTGGGCTAGGTATGTTGCATCCATGTTCCGCAATGTTGCTGTTGATTGGTGGGATTCGGCAACACGTGAGATGGCGAAACCAGCCACCATGCCTTGGGCACAGTTCACTGAGATGTTCCGGAGGAAGTTTGTTACCGATGTCTACCAGGACCAGCTCAAGCGAGAATTTCTGAGCCTGCGACAGGGAATTGGACAGTCGGTGAACGACTATGAGATCCAGTTTGATCGTTTGTCCATCTATGCATCGGAGTATGTGTCCACACCAGAGGCCAGATGCAAGCGCTTCTGGGATGGCTTGCGATCCTGCATCCAGACAGTCATGGGATGCAAGGTTTATGAGACTTATCAGGAAATGCTTGCAGATGCTCTTCGAGCAGAAGTTATTTGGATGGGAAACGAGAGAGAGATGGAAGAAGTCCGGAAGAGGAAGTTTGCACAGAATGCTGGGAATCAGAATAAGAGGTTCCAGAATACTGGTAACAGGTCAGGGTATGGACAGACTCAATCCATGCCAGTGTCCCAAGGTCGAGGCTACAACAACAATCGTGGGAGTTCATGGACCCAGTCTGGAGGGACTTCATCCGGAGACACTCGCCCTAGACCTCCTCTGTCTAAGGTGAGGTGCTTTGAGTGCAATGAAGTTGGGCACTATCGGAGTTCGTGTCCTAGGTTGGGAAGATCCGAAGTTCCTGTTCCTGCTTAGACTGTACAAGCATCAGTGGCCAGTGTACCTAGTGGATCTGGAGTTGGCCGAGGCCGTGGACGTGGAGCTGCTCCTACTCGGACACAGTCAGCTATGAACCAGAGTGCAGCCGCTCCGAGGGCATTTGTGATCACAGCTGAGGATGACCCCGAGAATGCTGATGTCATTGCAGGTACCTTTACAGCTTTCGATAGTATTGCATACACTTTGATTGATCCTGGTGCCACACACTCTTTTATCGCTCAGAATTTTGCCATACAACATAGCTGTAAGGAAGAGAGTTTAGTAAGTCCGTTAAGGGTTAGATTACTGATAGCTTCCCGCAAGTATACGGGGTTGTTGTAGTACCAAGGTCGTCTCACAGGGATCTTTGTTAAGTACTATTTAACTAAGCAACTTATGATTATCTAGAGAAATAAATAATGTTGAGGATTGATGTTTGAATCGGAAAATTAAAGCGAGTAAAAACGGGATTAAATCAAATAATATAAAGTATCTAGGACTTCGGG
>JAKUCV010006003.1:0-19973 GCA_028386065.3 Turnera subulata
CCTGTACAAATGGGTCCTAACTTCTCTTGCTCTTCTTGTACTTCAACTCTTGATCATATCTTCTCTTGAATTCTTGATCACTTTGGTTGAGCACTTGTTTGCTTGATTTCTTTTTGCTTCAAGGTTGTCATCAATTGAGCCAAGGTTTGTCATTATCAAAACTCTGAAATGAAACAAGGAGGCATGAGTTCTAACACAACTTACACCCAACAAGACATCTTCTTCTACAGAGAATCCATCTAGTCCTTTTCCCTTACTTACTACCCCTACGGCAACTACACATATATCCACTAATGTTCCACCCATCTCCTCTCAATCTGTTTCTCCATCCCCAACACCTTCCACCACGCAATCTTATTCTCAAATACCCTCTTCTTCTCCAATCCCCTCTTCTTCTCCACCTAAGCATAGGATGAAAACGCGTTTAAGTGATGACATCCGAACACCTAATCCAAAATATGCCTTAGTTTCTTCCTTTTATGACCCTAATCTTAAGCCAAAAACTTTTAAACAGGCATCAGAGGATGAGCGTTGGCTGGTTGCTATGGAAGATGAATACCAGGCTTTGATCAAAAATAAGACATGGGTATTGGTTCCACCACCCTCTCCTCATATCAACATTGTTGGCTCCAGATGGGTATATCGCCAAAAGTATAACTTCGATGGCAGTTTGTCTAGCTACAAGGCTAGACTAGTGGCTCAGGGTTACACTCAACGTCCGGGTGAAGATTTTGACGAAACATATAGCCCGATAGTAAAGCTGACAATTATTCGCACGGTACTTTCTCTTGCTGTGTCCCGCGGCTGGAATGTAAGGCAATTGGATGTGAAAAATGCCTATTTAAATGGTTTTCTGAAGGAAGAAGTTTATATGCGGCAGCCCCCTGGGTTTGAGGATTCTAGGTACCCACAGCATGTTTGCAAGCTTCAGCGTGCCCTCTATGGCTTGAAGCAAGCACCACGTGCTTGGTACTATCAATTTGCATCTTTTTTGTTGGCTAATAAGTTTACTGTTAGTCATTCGGATGCATCTTTATTTACGTTACATACTACACAGGGCATGGCCTTCCTACTTTTGTATGTAGATGATATTGTTCTCACTACCTCTTCACAAACTCTTCTCTGTCAGTTGCTTTCTCTTCTAAAGCAGGAGTTTTCTATGACTGGTCTGGGGCCTTTGCATTATTTCTTGGGCATACAAGTCAATCATGTTCAAGATGGCTTGTTTTTACACCAGCAAAAGTATATTCAAACTATACTTTCACGGGCAGATTTGAAGGATTTAAAACCTGCCTCGACACCAATGCAGCCTCAGTAGACTTTGTCCCTACACCAAGGTGTTCTTCTTGATGGTGAAGCACAACAATAATACCGAACAATTATAAGTGCTTTGCAGTACCTGACATTTACTTGGCCAGACATTTGTTTTGCAGTTAATTCAGTATGTCAATTTATGCATGCTCTTACAACCGAGCATTGGAAGGCAGTGAAACGAATTATGCGTTATCTTGTGGGCACCAAGTCATACGGTTTTCTTCTTCGGCCTACCTCTACTCAGTCCTTAACAGCTTACAGTGATGCTGATTGGGTTGGGTGCTTGGACACAAGACGATCCACCATAGGCTATTGTGTTTATCATGGCGGCAATCTCATACCCTGGACAGCCAAGAAGCAGTGCAGAATCCGAGTATCGAGCACTTGCAAGTGCTGTTGCAAATGTTACTTGGATGCACAATCTCCTACATGAGCTGCGTTGTCCACCATTGCAGCCGATTGTGGTGCACTGTGATAATATGTCAACCACTTTTCTTGCCAACAATCCTGTTCAGCATCAACGAATAAAGCATTTGGAGATAGATCTTGATTTCATCCGGGAGCGAGTTCAGCTAGGGCATATACAGGTCCTTCATATTGATTCAGCGAAA
Organism: Turnera subulata; assembly: GCA_028386065.3. NCBI lineage: Eukaryota > Viridiplantae > Streptophyta > Magnoliopsida > Malpighiales > Passifloraceae > Turnera > Turnera subulata. The sequence goes on from JAKUCV010006003.1 coordinate 1,926, forward strand.
CAACTGGCTAACATTTTTACTAAGTCTCTAGCCACTTCGAATTTTTTTATGTTAAGGTCCAATTTGAGTTTGGTTTGTTTTACCACCCACCAACTGCCACAGAGTAATAGATGATAAGGATAGATGTTTATGTTTATGTTTATGTTTATGTTTAGATGTCTGTTGTAGTTATCATACCTGTGTATAGAACTGTTGTAACCTTAGGACTCTTGTATACTGATCACTATAGCAATACAAATACAAATACACAACAGGGTGGCCGTGGATCGGCATCCTGGCATTCACAAACATTATCAAGTAACACGGAGGCATTCCCTTCACGCCATATGCTTTTACATGGTATAGGGATCTAATGGTCGTTCCATTGGCCTGGCCTGCAACACATTCCTTCTGGTACTAGAAGTGTTATAATACTGTCACAGAGTTTGGAGAGATTAAACCATGAGAGGACCTCAAAAAGTAAGCTTTCAATTAAACAAAACTGGGTAAAGCAAGTTGGTGTACTAGTGTATTATTTATAAGATACGTTCAAATGACCTGGTCCAATTATCAGCCGGGGGCAATACCATTGATGACACAGCCCAACATCTAGGAATAAACAAAACATGATCCTGCTAAGCTGAAAGCAACATGAACTATGCTGTTTTTCCTTTTTTCTGGTAAGTCATCATATTTTATTAATGAAACACAATTAGAAGAACGATTTGGAGAATTACAACCAAGGTATAAAATCTAAATAGCGAGATGCTCCCATTTTTTGCAAGGAATCAGCTGTTCTATTGGAGCTTCTGAGGGAGTGGATGAACTTGACCAATTAATTGAACTAGGTGGTTAATCAAATTTGTGCCAGATACATAGTCAATGAGGTTGCGCAAATTAAATGAAACAAATGCCATTTTGCAACACCACCATCAACTCACACATACTGTACCAAAAAAGTACAATTATTCTTTTAGTTAATCACGCCAATATGTTCAAATTATGTGTTTTCCCCGCACATAATCCATCCCAAGCATATTCTTCTTTCTCTTTGTTTGTTTAGTCCAATGAGATGAGAGGAGAGAGAGAGATGCATCAGGTTTTTGATTTGATCAAATGCCATATTTTTTTTAATAATCAAGGGTCTTCTCCAAGGTTCCCAATTTGCAATGTAATTAAATGATTGGTTGGCATGAACATCGCTACGACAATAAATATGTGTTTCTTGAACAGAATATAACACTAGTAGTACATCCCTGAAAGAGACCTGCAGGAAGAATTTTGTGCAATAACCTGAGTTTCTTTTAACTTTTATAACTATGCCTTTTAGAGTTATACACTGAAGACGCCGGATAGAACAAGTCATCCTTGTTTTTAACACCACCACTTGGCATTCTCTTATCAGAGCCGGCTCTCCTTCCTGCTTAAAATACACCATCCTACTCAACTCCTTCAATTCCCTTAATTTTCCACCCTTTATGGCCTTTGCCTTTCCCTCAAAACCCATCAACAAGAATCAACCCAACACAACACCTTAAAAAAAAAGGCCAAGATTTTCAGAAAGGAAGAGAAAAGAGAATGGATAGGCTTATAGGATTGGAGCCATCAAACCTTGTAGCCATCAGGATTGAGCCGGGGCAGAAATGCTGTGGAGAACTAACTCTGCGCAATGTAATGTACACCATGCCAGTGGCCTTCAGGATCCAGGCGATGAACAGGACTCGGTACACAATAAAGCCCCAGTCAGGAATCATCTCTCCTCTTGCAACGCTAACTGTAGAGATAACGCATCATCTCCCTCCAGGTTCTGTTCTTCCCGACACTTTTCCTCACTGTGAGGACTTGTTTCTTTTGCACAGCGTGGTGGCTCCTGGCGCAGCCATCAAAGAACCCACATCAACCATTGATGCAGTTCCCCCAGACTGGTTCACAACCAAGAAGAAGCAAGTCTTCGAAGATAGCGGCATCAGGATCATGTTTGTCGGGTCACCTGTCCTGGCTCAGCTGGTTACTGAAGGGTCAATGGATGAGATCAGAGAAGTGCTTGAACGCAGTGACCCTGCATGGAACCCTGCAAATTCTGTTGACCCCCATGGACAGACATTGCTTCACATAGCCATCTCTCACGGCAGAGCAGATATCGTCCAGCTACTTCTTGAATTCGAGCCAGATGTGGAGTTCCATAGCCGGTCAGGTTCTAGCCCTCTTGAGGCAGCGGCTGCAGCAGGGGAGGCCTTGATTGTTGAGCTTTTGTTAGCTCGTCGAGCCAGCACAGAACGATCAGAATCCTCTGCTAGGGGCCCTATCCACCTTGCAGCTGGAGCTGGCAATCTGGAGGTGCTGAGGCTTCTTTTGCTTAAAGGGGCTAGGGTTGATGCACTCACTAAAGATGGTAACACCGCCTTGCATTTGGCAGTAGAAGAACGCAGGCGTGATTGTGCTCGCCTTCTGTTAGCCAGTGGAGCCAAGCCTGATATTCGCAGCACCAGAGATGGTGATACACCTTTGCACATCGCTGCAGGGATGGGAGATGAGAGCATGGTCAAGTTGTTATTACAAAAGGGTGCCAATAAAGACATCAGGAACAGAAATGGCAAGACAGCCTATGATGTTGCCGCGGAATACGGCCACACACGCCTGTTTGATCCATTAAAATTAGGTGACAGTTTGTGTATAGCAGCCCGCAAGGGAGAGGTGAGGACTGTTAACAGACTGATTGAGAATGGGGCAGCAATAAATGGCCGTGACCAACATGGATGGACTGCATTGCATAGAGCTGCATTCAAAGGGAAGATTGAGGTGGTAAGGATTTTGATTGACAAGGGAATCGACATCGATGCGAAGGACGAAGATGGTTACACTGCATTACATTGTGCAGTGGAGTCTGGCCATGCTGATGTGATTGAATTATTAGTGAAGAAAGGTGCAGATGTTGAGGCCAGGACCAATAAGGGTGTTACTGCCTTACAAATTGCAGAGTCGTTGCATTATGCAGGCATCATCAGAGTGCTAATGCATGGGGGTGCAGCTAAAGATGGTGTTTCACATGTTGCAGCTGCAGTTTCATTTCCCATGGCGAGTAAGGACGTGGATATCAAGCCATTGAAGAAGAGGCCGCCTCGGGCAAGACCTCTGCGTAGTAGCTTTGATCGGGCCATGCCATTAACTGTGCTCATGGGATAACGAAAAGGATTTGAGACATGAGTTTTGAGCTTCCTCACATACTAGATCAGAGCTTAAATTGATTCTTCTTCTCATTTTGAGGTAAAGATTTGTGGAAGAAATTCGTTGACATATCTGTTCATTCTATGATCAGAACTTTTAGCTGTATACATATGTTGTTTATCATTGATTTCTAAAGGAAATCAGAAATGTAACATTGAACTTCTGCTTTTGTATTTGGCCCTGTCCATATGCAGCACATCATAATAAAGATTGTATTAAGAACAAGTATCTGTCCAAACCCAAGTTTTATGTGAAAACGCTGTCCTCATACGGAAACAGAAACAACAGAAGATGGTACATAAGTAGCTTCTATAATCACGAGGAGATTTTAGTTAACACCGAAAATAAGATAAATTCATGTATCCTAACACCTAAACAAGGGATTTCTCAAAAAAAAAAACACCTAAACAAGGGAGTTTTGTCTTTGAGTAACCGAACAAACTGAAGAGTTCAACACACTTGGGAAACTCCTTTCTAATACCACCAAAGCTTTTAGATTTAGAAGAAATCAGCTTATTGTGCGCCCCTAGATCCTACAAGCCCCACCCACGAGTTAGAAAAAACCAATGCCTCTTTGCTTTTACCTATTGTTTCTCAATTTTGGCCACACCCATGATGGTTGATTAGAACTGAACTGGTAACTTACGTTTGCACATGTTGGATTCACAGTTTTATGTCAAATACAGTGTAAAGCAACAAATGTTGTTTCTTCCTCCTTTTTTCCCTAACATGGAAAGTACAGTACATTCCAGAAACTACCCAAATCCCCTGACTCTATGTTTCTACTCAAATCCAACCCATGGACCCTTGGATAAAAACGAGGGAGATGCCATTATGCTATAAGCATGTCCCCGAGCAATACCAATTGAGGTTGGTTCAAGTGGTAAGCGATTTGTTCCGCTTAAGTGAGGTCTCAGGTTCGAGTCCTCGTATACTCGCACTGGGATACTAGTGGTAAACCAAAAAAGGCATGTTCGCGAGCAATGTTCTTACAACTGGGGCAAGAAGACACCATTGCCAGTGATTCCGATGTAAAGTCATTGTCACATCAAACAATGTGCTTTGTTTTCTGTGTTGCTGCTACAGTTTTATGTTGTTATGGTCCTGGAATCTGGACTTTTGATGCTTTAATCTTTCAAGGCAAGTTTTACTGCTGCTCAATCAAATCCTATTTGAGCTATCTGTAAAGAAAATCAAAATAGGACGAATGTTGTGCTAGATTTTATAACAGAATAGAGTAACCAATCTGGGTAATGTAAACAATTTTGGCAAGTGGTTGAAAAATTAAGAACCAAAACAAAACAAAAAAAAAATCATTTAACATGTTACATCACGCCATTCTGCTAAAACAAAAGGTGAGTTGCTATCGTTGTGAACATACTGAACAAACACTTTTGGAGCGAGATAATTGCATCCCAATTAATTAGAACTATGAAACTAAAATTTTCTGTGGAAACATAGGATTTCTTTTGGGTAATCTCTAGCAGCACAAACAAAGTTTAGCCCCCTTTGATAGTGTCATTTTTATGTGGCCTGGATACATAAGAACTGGCTTAAGAGTTAAAGACTCCAACTCTTACGTAGTTTACCTTTCTCGGGTTGGGTCCAAAGTTACAGTGTGTTGGTTAAACATATGTAACAAAAAGGTAGGGCTTAACGGGCTAACTGGGGCCTAAACAGCCCAATATAGTTGGGTCTTACACTTTTGTTACGTCACATGATGGATCGTTAGTCCACAGCTTAACGGAGTGAACTGAAATTTTTCATATTGGAAGCACCATGAAGCCCATCCTACAATTGGTATTGGTGGGATTGGCAATGATACCTGGACCTCGGTTCCTCTTTATTGACCTACATGCCTGCATTGTGCCCTGGAGACCCTACTCACTGAACTTCTACTTCCTTTAATCTTTTTAGGATCTAATTTTCCTTGTAAAGTTATGATATTGAGGATATTGGACTCTAAAGAAAAGTGATTTTTTTTTTTTGATAAACTAAAAAAAAAAATGATTTTGCGTTCCCGTCCCAAGTGGGTATTTTCTAACCAATATCATAATTCATGTGTGGTAGAATCAACAACCACAGAACAAGAAAATAATCTGTAAAGATCATTTATTATCGATGTCTCCCGATGATGAGATCGATATAAGAACCCAATGTATTACAGGAATCCAAGATACAAAACAAAAGGCAAACTTCAATGGCCAACTCTTCTAACAATGATGAATATCAAAGCTACGTTCTTTGACGATATGAGCAGTTCACGCCTTGTGAACTTTAACTAATCATTAGTTAATAAATTTTCATGCAAACTAATAATTCTTATTGCATGTTTAGCTTTAAAAGAGAGGTTTTAGGAAAGTTAAAGAGGAAAGGGTTGGAGAATGAGAAAACAAAAATATAAATGAGTATATAATTAGTTACCTCTTTTCAGCCTTATAGAGAGTAACTTTAAATACAAACCTTTTGGTGTGAATGGGTCTGTCATCGCCAACCAACGGGGGAGAGGAGCCCAATCCACGCAATTCAACTTCCAAAATTTCAAGTAACTACTGAAATACATATGCCAATTGGCAAGTGTTAGGAGCAACCTAATTTGAGACTATTACTAATACACAAATGTTGCTCGTGTGAACTGCGGCCTTAAATTATGAAAATCAAGTACTATCAGTCATTTAAGAGAGTGAAAAGAAAGACTATGCCAATAATATTGAAAAAAGAGTTGAACTTGAAGGTAGTGAAGTGTAGCAATCGACGGTTGGTGGTGAAAGAAACCTCGTCCAAGCTCTCCAACCACGCAAAAGCTACTTCATGGGTGGGTTGGTGGTTTTTGGCCAGTCTACACCTACTAGAGCCAAACCATTTTCTTGGATTTACCATCCATCATCCATTTTCTAATCAGGTTATAGATTGTTGACTGTGCTTAAATTTTGACAATTTGCTAACAAATACGGTCCAAAAAGATGCACCATAAAAATGCAGAGTTGGACTGCAGGGCTCACTTATTGACCATTTTAGGTACAAAAAATGAAAAAAGAAGCTAAATCCATTAGCGCTTGTCTCTAGTGGATATTGTTTGGACAGATAGTACTATAACAAATTGGAAGGTGTGGGTGTATTTGAGATTATATGCTCACACATTAGCTTGCGATAGGTAGTGATTATGATTATGAGTCTAAGAGTGAATATGACTTGGGTTCCATTACTTAGGTGGGAGAGCACAATGTGATTGTCGATGGGCTTCGAATTACTTCTCTTTTTTGTTCCCCACCTTTGGACAAAATTGGTTATACAGTGACATCGCATTAAGACAAACGAAAATGTCCACAGCCACAGGCTATTAATAGTAAGTTGAACTTCAATTTAGAAGCGTCGGAAAATTACAAACTTGCTGACTTTATACAATTGGAAAGTTAGGATACTATTCACTCTATAAGAAATTCAGACCAAAAGAGTATACTGTAATAGAAATTTCTATATCGTTTCTTTCTTATGGCAATCGCATGTCAGCTTTTCCTATTACAAGAAAGAAAAAAAGGTAAAATTTTGTTAACATATGCTTCCTGTCCTACTAGATATTTTTATTTTGTGCAAAAGTTACAGTGCTGGATTAGGTTTCCAAGATAGTGGTTTTCTCTTAATCTTTTAGCATGTCTTCTTGGTTTTTCTTGTATTCACTATGATCGACTAATTTGGAACAATCAAGCATACTAATGAGTGGCCTTTACAGTACACTTTGTATACATGATAAGGTAGAGGGTTTAATTTGTATACATGATAAGGTAGAGGGTTTAACTTCAAAATAATAATTAAACCTGGTGGGTAGAACCTGAATAATCAAGACTTGGAGGCCAAGCTAGGTTTTTAAACCCTTTTCATTTGTAGCCTTCAAAAACTTGGTTGGATCAAGGCACCACAAGTCAAGTTTCCGGAATTTGGTAATTCGTTGGTACCCGGCTTTTAGGGTTGAAAATCAATTACCCCACAATTATTCCGTTGGTCAAATCATGGTTGGACGCTTGGTTAGACCTTTTGTTTATTTATCTTGTATATGAATTTACTGTGAAATTTTATGGAGGATAACAACTCCGCGAGTCCTATATCTTTTTCTGAAATCTTATTTGAGTCCTAAAAAAGAAAAAATAACTCATTCGGGTCCTATAACGTTTAAAAAGAACACCAAACGAGTCCCCGTTCAACTTTCCGTCCATCTTCACTGTTATCTTTGACTTTTCTTAATCCAAGTCAATTCCACATCATCATAAACTGCCATGTCAAAAAAAAATTTCATAAAAAATATCTAATTATTATTAAATCAAACAAAATAACATAATCTTTCTTCCTCCTCTCTTTTTCCGTTACTCTTCTCCCCAGCATGACCTTCCTCCCTAAGCAAATCAATGTTATTGATGAAAGAAAAATCTTCCCCTCATACAGTTTTGATCAGAGAAATAACTTCCAAATTCAAAATCCTCCTCCATTTGCTGCCGTTCACCATAGCCGCCGCCTCTCTTCCCCATCAATCGGCGCGCCCCCATCCTTCTTCCCTGAACCGAATGCCATCGCAGCTACACTAACGAAAAAGCATGTCCACCCCCATAGCTCACCTTGCAAGCTTTTTTTGTTTTTTCAAAACCCAGAAAGATATTAAACCAAATTCAATAGAAGACTTCTAAATAACACAACAGACACAATTAGCAGCTACAGAATTGCATGCGTGAGTTTAAGTAGTTCCTGTGGTGGCAAAGAACAAGTCCAATTAACCGGCATCAATCGGCGCGTCCCCATCCTTCTTCCCTGAACCAACGACGACGAACCCCCGCCGCTATCACCTCTGGTCGTCGCCCGGTCACGCGTTGCTGAGTCTAGAGACAGGTAAGCCGAGGCGAGTGGCCGGCTGGTAGAATAGATTCGCTCTCGCACCAGTGTCGCCTCTCTCTCCCTAGACGTGTCGTCCGATTCCTCCTCCTCTGCTACCAGCACCGAAGCCGTAACCACCCCTTTGTCGCCCTCGGGTCCGGAGCGGGGAAACGGGTGAACCCAGATCCAGTTCTCGAAAGTGGGGCTTGTTGGACTCCTGCTCACGAGTCCACGAGTCCCAGTTCTTCCACGAAGACTTTGACGGCACCTGCTCCACTCCTTATGTCAATGCTTTTTCCAGCCCCGGCCGTGGACCCAGACCCGTTAATGGTGGGTTCTTTTACAGTTGCCCGGCTAGCCTAATGCACTTCGCTATATGAGCTCGGCGGATGAGCTGTTCTTGAACGGGCAGATCCGACCCATGAAGCTGTCCTCGCATTTGGAGAGGCCCCAGGTGCTGTCGAGTTTGAGTTTGATGATGATAATATTATTGATGAAGAATGGTCATTCTTGTGACCGATTAGGACAACTTCTTTCGAGTTTGATGTTGGTGATGATGATGATATTATTGATAATGGAGGGAGCAAGAGTAATATTGATGGGTGGTGATGAAGAATGGCCAGTTTTGTGGCGGTTAAGATGGCGGCGGTGGTGGTGAGAATTTGGTGGAGTTAGAATTTGGGGAGGAAATAAGGGGAAGGGATAATAGGGTAAGTATTAATTGTCATTATCTTAATTAATTATTATTATTTGGTTTAATTATTGTTAATTTTTATTACTTTCACTAATAATTTTTATTTGTCATTAATTTATAGCTAACTGTAAATTTCAAATTTTCGATACTTTTTGATTATTTTTTTTAGTTTCAATTATTTTCCACATATATACTTAACTGCCAAGTCAACAAAAATTTGACAGAAATATGGACGGGGACTCGTTTGGTGTTCCTTTTAAACGTTATAGGACTCGAAATAGGCATTTTTCTTTTTTAGGACTCAAATGAGATTTCGGGAAAAGATATAGGACTCGCGGAGTTGTTATCCCAGTTTTTTAGACTTCTTCGAAAAGAATTATTTTCTGTGAAATCAGTGGCAGATCTAGGAATTTTTTCCGGTGTAGGCAAAAAAAAAACCCAGTACAAATAATTCTAGAACCCATAACTACTTATAATAATTACACGGCATAATATGAAAATAAATTAAATATACAATGGTTCCCTACGCACTCTCATATTTTGAAAACGTTGAATTATTTGTTCTGAAACGCCCGTATCCCAAATTATCCAATTTAGTTAATTAAAATATGTGATAAGACCAAATTGCCCTTTCTACTCGGGATACGATACAAACAACATGATCAATGATAAATTATACAATAAATTAAATAACAACAAATATACAGTGGAAGTCAATGCATATAATAACATGTATGCAGTGAACTCTATGGATCTGACCCGAGGAGAGGATAACACCGCCACCAGCTGATATGCACTCTTGATCATTGATCAGTTAACCTGTGTAAAAACTGTGAGGGGGTGAGACCAACCACTGTCTCACCGCAAACAAATAAACCAGAGTATACAATTACAAATCAACCACAAATACACCGGCATCCGGCAATAGCAATCACAGTGCATGCACAAATCGCAGTGCGCAGAACAAGGTCAACGTCAGACCTTAATTCCACACTTAACTCAAATCATCTAATTGAAGTGATAGTTTATCATTTATTAACTTTGAATATTTTATTAGGGCCCTCTACTGGGTGTGTCGGGCGCGGTAGCGACTGGCCAGCTCCCCAGGGCATAAGCCCAAATATAAACATATATGTATACATATATCAACACATCGGAATGGGTAGGTTCCGACAAAGAAAACCACTAACAATCAAGTGGCCGACAACTCTAGGAAGGGTGCTCTCCTCAAAGGAATATACAATCCAAAAATCTTGGGGCACTCCCGTCAGTCCCCAAGTCGCCGGCTCTGTGAGGGGTGCTCTCACCAAAGAAAATAGATGATAACAAATAACCAAGGGGTACACCCGATAAATCCCCAAGGCGTCAGCTCTGTGAGGGGTACTCTCATTAATATACTAATCGAGGGGCGTACCCATCAATCCCCTCGTCGCCATCTCTGTGAGTATACCTCACTATAATAACAGGATCCGAGGGGTACCCTCTCCCACTCGGTGCTACCGGTCAACAGCCCCACAGTAGAAATTATTTATCTTTTAATTTACCAGCTCAGTAAGTTGTAGTGTATTATGGATAGAGTAGTTGTAGGCTCTTTTCTAACAGTACATCTCACGTACTCAAAACATGATGACAAGCATCATAGAAAACATATCATAGCACAACCATCATGTGATTATCAAGAACATAAAAAGGCAATCAAGCAGCCAACACTCGTATAACAGGTGATACACAACCAAGCCAACAACAGGCAGCAATACAAACAGCAGCACATAAACACGTAGGTCATAACATGGCAAGCATCTCAACACTTCAGTGCACATAATTATACGGTTACCTCATTATTAACCAAGAACGTTAACCCGAGTACTGTGGGCAGTAACAGCCTACCAAGGTTTATAAGTCCTCACCTGAGCTATATTAGAAACATCTTGAATGATAAGCCATCTCCTACCCCGACACGATATCATTCCTATATTTATCGCAAGATGGGATCACATATAATGTATATAATTATAATGTGAAATGCATGCATGCTGACCATGTGTCCAAGAATTCCACTCAACACGTTAAAAAATTCCCCTTTTAAAGCTTGAATCTGAAGCCCAAATTCTTAGAAAATTGAAGACCATTAAGAAACTAATAAATCATGTTCAAAGAATCACCAAGTGTACAAGTCATGGTCTCAAGTCAAAACTACATATAACGTTAACCAAATAGCCTTGTTTAACAACCCCACTTTTTATGAAACCAACAAAAATCAGGTACATAAAAGCCTAGGTGTAGAAACCAAGTTTCAAGGCACAAGCCTCAATCCACCGCAAACCCATTTGACAAAAATGAGTCTTTTGATTTGTTACCCTTGCGTTGAAACAAATTAGACAAATTGAAGAGTGTAATTTTCCATATACAATACTGTTTGGTAAAGTAATAGTTTGGAGAGTAAAGATATTGGTACAAATCATATTAACCCATGTGAAATGCACTAATTTACTTGGTGTAAATCCTCTTTTATTTCTTATACAAGAATCACCATCAACTAACTTAGTGTTGCATTAGGTATTCAATAACTCTAAATCGGCCTTGGAAGGCCAAAACCACGTGTTATGCTGAACATATAGACATGCATTTAAACACTTATTCCATTAGTTAACTAACCTATGCCCTCATGTTATGAAATTTGCAGCATATGACATTTTCAAAATGGCTATTCTACACTTACAGCCTGACCTCAAAACCAAAAACATAGTTGCGTTAATTGAGAGATTGATTCTTGAACAGGTGGCAAACAATTGGCAAACCAATTCCAAATCAAGATTTATGCTTAAAAGAAGTCGATTACCATAGAACCCGAATAATCAAATTCCCAGAAACAAAAAACCATGAATGATTAATAAATAAAGGACTACTCAGCTCAACGTTACATAAAACGATAATGCTTGGGTCATTACCCGTTAGAATTGTTCTGCCCGAGTCCAAGAACTTGCCAACTCGCCAGAGTTTTGAACACGGTTCCATAAGATACCACTTCCGGCCAGACCTGAGACCGTAACCAGACCAATCCACTCTTGTTGCCCACAAATCACAACCCGATTACCACTCCAGCTCGCCCATAATCGAACAACACAGAATCAGTTCAGAGTCGCCATCAGCCCAAATAGGTAACCACCCGTTTAGAATCAAACCCATAAAAGAGGAGAAAGCAAGGGAAGGTAGGAGAGGAGGGTTTGAGAGACATGAGTATGAAAAAGAAAGAAAAACAAAATAAAAATGTGAAGTGGGGGTATCGGGTTGAGAGAGCAGCCGCAGGAGAGAGGGAAAAGAAAGAAAGAATGAGGAGAAAACCTTTTTTTTTTTGTTAAACGTGGCTATAACCCTAGGGTTGCAACAAAATCTAAAACGTTGCCACTTTGTTTAAAGCGTCATTTTTCCCATTTGCTTCTCCCTATTCAAAAGCAAAGTCAAAACACATGCTACTTTGTGTTTTATATTAAGAGTTCCTAAAACTACGTCGTTTTGGCTAAAACACACACAACACATGTGTTTAATATGTAAACTGATTTTATTATTATTATTTTTCTTTTTATCACAAGAAAGAATCCACTTAGCAATTAATGCCAACATAAAATGCCAAATTTCTTAGAAATTACACGATAAAAATTAGGAAACATAAATTGCCATGCCCAATAATTTCCCGAATAATTTTAATAAGGGTAAAGTCGGAAAAAAATTGTTTAGAAATTTCTGTAATTGAAATTAAATAAAAATTGGGAGGTTACAGTTCTACCCCTCTTATGAAAAATTTTGTCCTCGAAATTTCCATGCGTGTCAAGCAAACATGTGCTTAACAGACACCATCTGGTGTCATCCGGTATCAAAGTACCGTTGGCCGAAACTTCCAAGTAGAACCATCAAACAAGTATCTCTTCCGAGCAAGAACTCCCCAAACCAAGTCGATCATCGACTTTAGTCAAACATGATTCGTAGAGCAAAAGATCAATGCACTAACCCAAGAGTCTTACCCAATCGTCATCAACATTATTAATACCAGAATCCATAAACCATTTCATTTACCATCACTCAACCAAATATACCCATTCTTTTAATCCACTAAGCATATCTTCAAATAACAGGACTCAAAATTGTTACCTAAGTAACATGATCATCACTCCCATTGTGAATACGTCAAGACCAAAAATCCATAATCTATTTGATGTTATGAACCTCAAAGTATTACCTTTTTCACACACCAATTCAGCTAAAATCGTATATATCCCGGATGATACCTTAAGCACTAGAACCCGTTCATTACCGAAAGTATCACAGTTATAATACTATACCTTGGATTCCTCAAGACCCAAACATCCTTGCATAACTCATACTTATAAATGTATCGCACAAGCCACACTTAACACGAACACCAAAGTGTCTTTGCCAAAGAACTTAAAAACATCACTGTATCTCTCATCAGATGATTAGCTAATTACCAATTGAATCACAATTCCCGAGATCACCTCAAAAACTCAAACCTCAATATGAACTTATTATCGACATCCTCATCCAGCACATGAACTATAACCTCAACAACATATGCAGGATCAAAACCTTTTTATCACAGACACCATCAATACCTCAAATCTCAACCAAGTTAAATACCTCAAGTATCATTGAAAGACATTTCCCCAAATATGCCATTAGATCAACCTCAATCAATTCAAGAAGTTATCATTTTGAACTCCGAACAGGATTAAAACCAAATTGTAATTCACGAATAAATTCAAATCCTCGAGCTCAGATAATCAGACCACAATTATCATGATCACCAAGTTTACAAGAATCATATCCACAAGTATCACATCAAATCGTCTCTTGATAGAAGTAACATCCAAAAATAAATCGATAGTTCTTACTTGCAGTGGCCAGTTACACACAGAAAAGAAACACAAGCAAAGAGTCAAGAGTCTGCACCGACTTTGACAAAGCAGTGGATATTCTACAAAACAAACTTTACTACTGCCTAAGCTGTAAAGGCAAACATGTCATTTCAGCGACAATACCGGGTCGCTCCGACCCTCAGCAAGTGTGTGTCCTCCACCGGATCCATAGCAAGACTCACTATATGAATGCATATGACAAATGCAACGAACGACTCAAGAAGGAACAAACATATGCACGGAAGATCACAAAACATATCAAAACATCCCCAAAGATCTACAGCCTGCTCCGCTACCAACTGAAACTCCCGTATCCCAAATTATCCAATTTAGTTAATTAAAACATGTGAAAAGATCAAATCACCCTTTCTACCCGGGATACGATACAAACAACATGATCAATGACAAATTATACAATAAATTAAATAACAACAAATATACAGTGGAAGACAATGCATATAATAACATGTATGCAGTGAAATCTATGGATCCGACCCGAGGAAAGGATAACACCGCCACCAGCTGATATGCACTCCTAATCATCGATTAGTAACCTGTGTAAAAACTGTGAGGGGGTGAGACCAACCACTGTCTCACCGCAAACAAATAAACCAGAGTATACAATTACAAATCAACCACAAATACACCGGCGTCCGGCAAAAGCAATCACAGTGCGCAGAACAAGGTCAACGTCAGACCTTAATTCCACACTTAACTCAAATCATCTAATTGAAGTGATAGTTTATCATTTATTAACTGTGAATATTTTATTAGGGCCCTCTACTGGATGTGTCGGGCGCGGTAGCGACTGGCCAGCTCTCCAAGGCATAAGCCCAAATATAAACATATATGTATACATATATCAATACATCAGAATGGGTAGGTTCCCACAAAGAAAACCACTAACAATCAAGTGGCCGACAACTCTAGGAAGGGTGCTCTCCTCAAAGGAATATACAATCCAAAAATCTTGGGGCACTCCCGTCAGTCCCCAAGTCGCAGGCTCTGTGAGGGGGTGCTCTCACCAAAGAAAATAGATAATAACAAATAACCAAGGGGTACACCCGATAAATCCCCAAGGCGCCAGCTCTGTGAGGGGTACTCTCACTAATATACTAATCGAGGGGCGTACCCATCAATCCCCTCGTCGCCATCTCTGTGAGTATACCTCACTATAATAACAGGATCCGAGGGGTACCCTCTCCCCCACTCGGTGCTACCGGTCAACAGCCCCACAGTAGAAATTATTTATCTTTTAATTTACCAGCTCAGTAAGTTGTAGTGTATTATGGATAGAGTAGTTGTAGGCTCTTTTCTAACAGTACATCTCATGTACTCAAAACATGATGACAAGCATCATTGAAACCATATCATAGCACAACCATCATGTGATTACCAAGAACATAAAAAGGCAATCAAGCAGCCAACACTCGTATAACAGGTGATACACAACCAAGCCAACAACAGGCAGCAATACAAATAGCAGCACATAAACACGTAGGTCATAACATGGCAAGCATCTCAACACTTCAGTGCACATAATTATACGGTTACCTCATTATTAACCAAGAACGTTAACCCGAGTACCGTGGGCAGTAACAGCATACCAAGGTTTATAAGTCCTCACCTGAGCTATATTAGAAACATCTTGAATGATAAGCCATCTCCTACCCCGACACGATATCATTCCTATATTTATCGCAAGATGGGATCACATATAATGTATACAATTATAATGTGAAATGCATGCATGCTGACCATGTGTCCAAAAATTCCTCTCAACACGTTAAAAAATTCCCCTTTTAAAGCTTGAATCTGAAGCCCAAATTCTTAGAAAATTGAAGACCATTAAGAAACTAATAAATCATGTTCAAAGAATCACCAAGTGTACAAGTCATGGTCTCAAGTCAAAACTACATATAACGTTAACCAAATAGCCTTGTTTAACAACCCCTCTTTTTATGAAACCTACAAGAATCAGGTACATAAAAGCCTAGGTGTAGAAACCAAGTTTCAAGGCACAAGCCTCAATCCACCGCAAACCCATTTGACAAAAATGAGTCGTTTGATTTGTTACCCTTGCGTTGAAACAAATTAGACAAATTGAAGAGTGTCATTTTCCATATACAATACTATTTGGTAAAGTAATAGTTTGGAGAGTAAAGATATTGGTACAAATCATATTAACCCATGTGAAATGCACTAATTTACTTGGTGTAAATCCTCTCTTATTTCTTATACAAGAATCACCATCAACTAACTTAGTGTTGCATTAGGTATTCAATAACTCTAAATCGGCCTTGGAAGGCAAAAACCACGTGTTATGCTGAATATATAGACATGCATTTAAACACTTATTCCATTAGTTAACTAACCTCTTCCCTCAAGTTACGAAATTTGCAGCATATGACATTTTCAAAATGGGTATTCTACACTTACAGCCTGACCTCAAAACCAAAAACATAGTTACGTTAATTGAGAGAGTGATTCATGAACAGGTGGCAAACAATTGGCAAACCAATTCCAAATCAAGATTTATGCTTAAAAGAAGTCGATTACCATAGAACCCGAATAATCAAATGCCCAGAAACAAAAGACCGTGAATGATTAGTAAATAAAGGACTACTCAGCTCAACGTTACATAAAACGATAATGCTTGGGTCATTACCCGTTAGAATTGTTCTGCCCGAATCCAAGAACTCGCCAACTCGCCAGAGTTTTGAACACGGTTCCATAAGAAACCACTTCCGGCCAGACCTGAGACCGCAACCAGACCAATCCACTCTTGTCGCCCACAAATCACAACCCGATTACCACTCCAGCTCGCCCATAGTCGAACAACACAGAATCAGTTCAGAGTCGCCATCAGTCTAAATGAGCAACCACCCGTTTAGAATCAAACCCATAAAAGAGGAGAAAGCAAGGGAAGGTAGGAGAGGAGGGTTTGAGAGACATGAGTATGAAAAAGAGAAAGAAAAACAAAATAAAAATGTAAAGTGGGGGTATCGGGTTGAGAGAGCAGCCGCAGGAGAGAGGGAAAAGAAAGAAAGAATGAGGAGAAAACCTCTTTTTTTTTTTGTTAAACGTGGCTATAACCCTAGGGTTGCAACAAGATCTAAAACGGTGCCACTTTGTTTAACGCGTCATTTTGCCCATTTGCTTCTCCCTATTCAAAAGCAAAGTCAAAACACATGCTACTTTGTGTTTTATATTAAGAGTTCCCAAAACTACGTCGTTTTGGCTAAAACACACCTAACACATGTGTTTAATATGTAAACTGATTTTATTATTATTATTTTTCTTTATTTCACAAGAAAAAATCCACTTAGCAATTAATGACAACATAAAATGCCAAATTTCTTAGAAATCACACGATAAAAATTAGGAAACATAAATTGCCATGCCCAAAAATTTCTCGAATAATTTTTATAAGGGTAAAGTTGAAAAAAAAATTGTTTAGAAATTTCTGTAATTGAAATTAAATAAAAATTGGGGCGTTACATGTTCATTTTCAATGTGATTAAATACATCTTTCTCAACATATGTAATCAAAAAATTATGTAATAATTCATCGCCCATCGGATTACACAAAAAAAAAGCGGCTTTTGATGATGCACTTTGAAAATACCTTTCCATCACTAGAAGAAAAAATTAGAAAATCGTTATTAATTAATATACTGTATATTGAATTAATAAAGAAATAAAAGAAAACAACATATTAACTAACTACTATTGTCTTTTTTTCAAATTTTTTAAAGGATTGTCTTTATTTCGTAAAAAAAAGAAGGAAAATTGAATACAACTCAAAGCTTTCTTTCATTCTTTTTTAACGATTGTCTTTCTTTCATTAGAAAAAATTAAATTCAAACTATAAACTAATAGTGTAAATAAAGTCTTTTATCATATTAGAATTAAAATAAAGAATTACCTTAATTTTGAAACGCCCCGACCCAAATTTACCGCACACGGTAAACACGTGCCGGAACTGTGACGACCCAACCAATCAAACCCAGTATACAGTGTATAAGACATAAACCCTGACTCAACAGTCCAAAAATATAAACAACAATATGGCCCTACGGCCCAGCATCAGTTACATCATAACTGGCCCAACGGCCCCACAACAATAATAACCTGCACAGCGGAAGACTTAAGGCTCACATGACAACATATGCAAAGCTCAATGCAACTAATGGATCCGAGTCCTGTCCAAGGGATGACGCCGTAGCCTGTCTGGAATGCAATATACCTGAACAACAAATAACTCAACCTACGGGATGAAAGCCCGCAGGTGAGGGGTGAGTCCGAAGTGCCCACCGGGTAAACCCATAAGCAAATATACATATACAAACACCGTAA
>JAKUCV010006003.1:21500-53852 GCA_028386065.3 Turnera subulata
GTGTACTCGGGCATCTGCAGGTGCAGGTTTGGCGACGTGAGGACGGCGGTGTTGTTCGCAGTGGTCGTGCGACGGTGGTGGCTTGCAGCAGTGGTTGGCGGAACGGCGACGCGACGGCATGAGGGGCTGGTGGCGTGACAAGGCGACAGTGACCTGTGCAGTAAACGGCAAAGCCGTTGCTGATGGTGGCGTGACGGAGGTGCGAAGGAGGAGAAAGCTATGGTGGGGACGCCATGTGCGGTGCTGCTCATGGTGTGGTGGCCGGCAGCGGTTGCGAGCGGTGGTGGAGAGGTGAAGAAGAAGAACGGAGGCGCTGCACTTGGGGAGGTGTCGGGTGCACGGCTGTAGGCACGGTGATGGGGCGATTCAACGACGGTGCAAAGAGGAGGATGCGTTTGGGGTGTTACCGGCGAAGAGGTGACGGCTGCAGTCACGATGAAGAGCGGTCGCTGGAGGTTGGGGCGTGACCTGCTTGCTCTGCAGCTCGCGCGGCGGTGGGGGACTTGCGGTGGTGATGCGTGGAAGAAGAAGAAGAAGAAGATGGTGGAGGTGAGGACGGGAGGGAAAGATGAAGAAGTGATGAAGGAAATGAAAAGAAAGAATTGGTAGTGTTGAGTGTTAAGCTTTTGTTCATGGTCTGCCATGAGACCATGGTTTAATAGTTAAGGAAGTAGAAAAAAGAAAAAGAAAACCACGTGATGAAGGTTGAGGAGAAGGTGCTGGCCATATTTCCATACTGTATAATGATGGAGGTGCACGAGTAGTTGGGTTGGAAAGTTCAGGCGATAGTTTTTTTTTTTTTTTTTTAATATATTATCATTATTATTATCATTATTATTATTATTATTATTATTATTATTATTATTATTATTATTATTATTAAGCAAAAGACTTAGATGCCCTTTCTATTCTTTTAGTCTCCAAATAAGATATAGGGATAATTTTGTCTTTTTGAAAAATACGTTTCAAAATACCACTTATTCTCGGAAAAATCTGAAGTAAATTTCCAAGAACACTTTCGTTATTTATGGTGGAAATAAAGAATAAATTTTCTTTAAGATAAATTAGTAATTATTAGAATATAATTACTTGGGAAAATAATAATGATATTAATAACAATAATAATAATAATAATAATAATAATAATAATAATAATAATAGTAGTAGTAATAATCATAAAGATAGTGGTAATCATAATAATCGTAATATTCATAATTATAATCAAGCTTCTATAAGGAAAACCGTATGGAAATCAAATGGTAGAACCCTCGATTAAATGCGATAAGATTTTATTAATCACCGTAAAAGTTAAAATAACACGGTAAAATCAACAAGAGTTTTACCCGGGTCGTTACAGTCTACCCTCCTTAAAAAGAATTTCGTCCCCGAAATTCCGTCTTATCCGTGGGTCCTACCATGATAAGCTTCTGGTACACTCCACCTGGTCTCCATACTCAACGCGAGATACCGCTTATACCCTTAAGCGACATCTCGTCCTCTATAAAAAAAAACCAAACCTCATGACTGGCAATCTCACACAGCCATGGACTCTCCACTGAGATCAAGGACAACCTCTGACTCCGAGAACAACAGCTACATCGGCGGCAGGGCTTTTCCAACAAGCTCCGATGATGAACCTCCAAAGAAGCGGTTCAAGACCAACATCATCGGCCTGAAGGAGCACATGGTGGTCTCCTCAAAACGGCAAAAGAAGCGTGCCGGCAAGAAAGCCGAGGACAAGAAGGGCAAGGCGGTAGCTGAAAGCAGCACACCGCAGCAGAAGTTGACGCAGCTGAACTTCTCTCTGAAGAAGATCAGCTCGGCGGTGGCGCAGATCGAGCTGGCGTGCATGGAGCTCTTCCCGCACATGGAAAATGTCAAAAAGATTGTAAAAGATCTAGAGAAGCAAGTAACTCCATAGAGAGTACTTCTTCTCCTGTTGTAAACCGTTATAAAATAAATAAAATAAATTTCCTTTTAAATCAAAACTCTTGTATTAAGAAATCTTATGCTAAACAGAATAAAATATCTCAAGGCAAAATAAAATTCAACTATAAGAATATATTATCCAATAAAAAGAAATTAAAATCAAAACTCGTTTAACAGAATCAAAACAAAAAGAAATTAAAACTAAAACAAGTTCTCATGAACGGTGCTCGTATCGGACGAAAACGCCCTAAAACCAAGAAATGTGACGTACAACTAACGGTGACGCCCGTTAATCTCGCAAGGTGATGATCACGGAAACGTCCTGTGTCCCTCGAAAGAAACGATACCCACTTGTTCATATTTTTCGCATAAGCCGAAACGTCTGTCAAGACTCGTATCTCTCCACGATGTCCGAACAGCTGTAAACTCGTCGCACATGCACTCTACTCGAGATGTGGTCCATCTGTCCAGCATCAACGGTCACGGACGCAAGTGATAAAAGATGCAGGAAAATATAGTAAAACCATAGAAAGAAAAGACAAGGTAGCCAGAGCGAAAGTAAATCATAAGACGGAAATAGGCGGAAAAACTCTGGTACGGTAATCCGATAAACGCGTAAAGTATCAAAGCAATAAATGAAAACAACGGTAAATTTCCAAAAAGCAAAATCTTGAAAATCAAAAACGGTGATCACGCTCCCCGTAAGAGTATAAAAGAAGGAGCGATGATGTGTAATCATTAAAGCATTAAAGCAGTCAAACACTCAAGCAAACTAAACCATAAATTGCTGAAAACAAAAGACTTAAACGTCCCAACACAATGCCTGCACCATCCTCAGTCTTCTTCGTCGAAGGTGCCAACCTTGGCAGGAGGAATCGTCTCGCGTACAGCATGGTCAACGAACGCGCAGAAGAGCTACCGAACGAGCTCGGCAGAATGCCACGTCTAGTTTTCGTCGACGAGCTCTACTCCTCGAGATTCTTCGTCACTCCAATGGAAGAGGTGTTCTTCCTAGAGGACCATGGGACACTGAGAACTTCCTACTACGGCTCAGCAAATTCCGTGATGTTCTTCATCTCGGATAGGCTTCAAGAGTTCAACCTGGAGTCCACTTGCCAGACTGTGGAGCAAGGTGCTTACTACCAGCTCGCAATGACAGCCCAGAGCATACCCAGAATGACTCGGCTACCTCCAACTTGGCCAAAGGTACGTCTGCTGGTGTGGAACTGCAGAGGAGTTGCAAGGCGTGCACAGGAGTTCTCACGCACTTTGAGGGACTTGAAGAACCAGTACAAGCCCAATATGGTTCTTCTGACGGAGACGCAGTGGCAACCACGGGACGATCACGGTCTGATTCCACTCCGATTCCCTCAAGCTAACCGGTTCGAGATTCCTGGCCAGAGAGACAGAGGCGGCATGTGGCTCTCTTGGAGCGACAGGGTCACGGTCAACGTCAACAGTGACGCAAACAGCTTCCGTGTCAACGTCGTTGCAAACCGTTGAATGTATTTTTCTTTTTATAAATTATCAAAAATCAATGTATTATTTCTCTTTTTATAATATATAAAATATCAATGTATTATTTCGGTTTGTAATCAAAATATTAATATTTCCCTATGTACTCATAATATCAGTATTATTAATAATATTTGCAATTTCGCTTATTTATGGTATCATTACCTCTTATGTGTATGTTCTGCGACAGCTGGCGTCCCTTGACTGGATCCATAATGCACTAACTAAAATGATATAAAATATAAACAACTGGAGCGAACTATGCAAACAAGGACTCAAACACACAAAGACTGCCCAACAAGACCTAACGCCCGCTCCGCTACCAAAATGAAACGCCCCGACCCGTATTTACCGTACACAGTAAACACGTGCCGGAACTGTGACGACCCAACCCAACATGACTCAGCATACAGTGTGTACAACAACAACTCGGCCCCAATGGCCCAAAATAACAAACCTCAATAATAATAAAACCAGCCCAATGGCCCAACAACAATAGTAATATGCACAGCGGAAGTCTTTAACTCACATAAATACTATAAGCAACAACAACATGGCCCTACGGCCCAACGACAAAATAAACAGCGCAGCGGAAGACTTAACGACTCACAATGACTCTGTATGCAACCCATGATGCAACTAATGGATCCGAGTCCTGTCCAAGGGATAACGCCGCAGCCTGTCTGGAATGCAATATACCTGAACCACAAATAACTCAACCTACGGGATGAAAGCCCGCAGGTGAGGGGTGAGTCCGAAGTGCCCACCGGGTAAACCCATAAGCAAATATACATAAACAACACCGTAAATAATCCAAGTCACATCACCAACATCTAACAAAGGTTCTCACGAACCTTAAATGACACACATGTGATTCTAGACACACTATTCCAATTTTATTATCAGGGCCCCTATCACAAGTTAAATGATGGCCGTCGCCTGGTAGTCAAGCTAGCTAGCCCGTGGACCCCTCCCCGGTACCTCCACGTAATAACTGGCACAGACAGGGAGCAGGACCAACCACTAACTCTCCCCCAGTGCCCAAACAATAACAATAACTTGGTACAGACAGGGAGCAGGCACCAGCCACTAACTCTCCCCCAGCACCATAATCTAAGACTACCATCTGGCTGTTCCAACATTTAACTGTGACTCACTAGATGTCTAAGTGTTTCCATTTTATTATTTTCTTTCCCCTCGATTAGTTACTACTTTTCTATCAACCAACCATTATCTCATTATCCCGAGCAGGCTCGCAGCCTCTCCGCTCGTCTGGATAATATCCTATACCAATCTGTCATCACATAATAGTACCACCGGTACTCAACTCACTCAATTCAAACAGTCAACAACAACAATAGTCTCACTTATACCACAATTCCAACATCATCAATAACATCAACAATAATTTCAACAACATCAACGGCAACAAATATCAACTTAAATCATCACCCAACAACCATACACAGCCACAAAGATTCATACCAGCAAATATCACATAAAGCAAACAAGCAGTAACTTGATATCACGGGATGTAAATAAATATTTACTTAACCTCACCTTAGCCGTTAAATTCCTCCGGATACTCCTCTGGTTCCGGTTCTACGTGCTCGTTCACGTTAATAAACCCTATATATAATTAATAACAAATATATGGTCACACAAATGCACAATAAATATGCATGTGATTATTATTCCGTTAATCATACCTAGTCAATATTCCCGTATAAATATTATTTCTAAATTTATTTATATATCCTTTCTCCACAAATTATTACATATCGTATATATATATCCGGATATTATTCCGGTATTATTCTTTGTTAACACCCTTTCCAAAATATTTCATGAAATTCTCTACTTACTATAACGTATATTCCTTCCTCTATTTCATTTTATTATTGTTATCTCTTTTTTCAAAACTTTCAAATTATTATTGTCTGAATATGACCTTGACCATTTGATTATTTAAAAATTATTCTCCAACTCAAAATAATCAAATCATTAATCCCATAAACCGTTAGCAAAGTTATTAGTCATATCAATTGATTTATTCATCAGATTACTAATCCACTAATAGAATTACTAATTATATTATATTATTAACGGTATTGATTAATTGGTGTTTATATTATTCTAGGAGCATAAATTAAATCCTAGTCATGGTTCCAATTTATAGAAATCGTTATCCCTTTAGTGGCAATATCACTTATTCAAATTATTTAGCTAACTAAACTGTTAATTTACCTAAATCCATGTTAAATTATATAATCTAAATTTTAATAGCCCACAACCTAAATTAATTATATAGCCCAAACTTTAACAATGGTTTCAGCCCACTGTCCAAACCAAAACTATCAACCCATTGCAATAATAATTCCCAGCCCAATACACGTGACCATGTGAGTTACTTACGCTTGACTTTGGTGTAGTCTAGCTCGGCGGCAAGCTGTGAAAGGTTGAAGACAACCTGGCCAGCGGTGCGACGGAACGGAAATATGAACGGCGGCGCTGATGTGTGCTTCCAAGGCGGTGGCATGGGTGGGTAGGCAGAGGAGGTGCGGCAGGATGCAAGGCGGGGTGTACTCGGGCATCTGCAGGTGCAGGTTTGGCGACGTGAGGACGGCGGTGTTGTTCGCAGTGGTCGTGCGACGGTGGTGGCTTGCAGCAGTGGTTGGCGGAACGGCGACGCGACGGCATGAGGGGCTGGTGGCGTGACAAGGCGACAGTGACCTGTGCAGTAAACGGCAAAGCCGTTGCTGATGGTGGCGTGACGGAGGTGCGAAGGAGGAGAAAGCTATGGTGGGGACGCCATGTGCGGTGCTGCTCATGGTGTGGTGGCCGGCAGCGGTTGCGAGCGGTGGTGGAGAGGTGAAGAAGAAGAACGGAGGCGCTGCACTTGGGGAGGTGTCGGGTGCACGGCTGTAGGCACGGTGATGGGGCGATTCAACGACGGTGCAAAGAGGAGGATGCGTTTGGGGTGTTACCGGCGAAGAGGTGACGGCTGCAGTCACGATGAAGAGCGGTCGCTGGAGGTTGGGGCGTGACCTGCTTGCTCTGCAGCTCGCGCGGCGGTGGGGGACTTGCGGTGGTGATGCGTGGAAGAAGAAGAAGAAGAAGATGGTGGAGGTGAGGACGGGAGGGAAAGATGAAGAAGTGATGAAGGAAATGAAAAGAAAGAATTGGTAGTGTTGAGTGTTAAGCTTTTGTTCATGGTCTGCCATGAGACCATGGTTTAATAGTTAAGGAAGTAGAAAAAAGAAAAAGAAAACCACGTGATGAAGGTTGAGGAGAAGGTGCTGGCCATATTTCCATACTGTATAATGATGGAGGTGCACGAGTAGTTGGGTTGGAAAGTTCAGGCGATAGTTTTTTTTTTTTTTTTTAATATATTATCATTATTATTATCATTATTATTATTATTATTATTATTATTATTATTATTATTATTATTATTATTATTATTATTATTATTAAGCAAAAGACTTAGATGCCCTTTCTATTCTTTTAGTCTCCAAATAAGATATAGGGATAATTTTGTCTTTTTGAAAAATACGTTTCAAAATACCACTTATTCTCGGAAAAATCTGAAGTAAATTTCCAAGAACACTTTCGTTATTTATGGTGGAAATAAAGAATAAATTTTCTTTAAGATAAATTAGTAATTATTAGAATATAATTACTTGGGAAAATAATAATGATATTAATAACAATAATAATAATAATAATAATAATAATAATAATAATAATAATAATAGTAGTAGTAATAATCATAAAGATAGTGGTAATCATAATAATCGTAATATTCATAATTATAATCAAGCTTCTATAAGGAAAACCGTATGGAAATCAAATGGTAGAACCCTCGATTAAATGCGATAAGATTTTATTAATCACCGTAAAAGTTAAAATAACACGGTAAAATCAACAAGAGTTTTACCCGGGTCGTTACAAATTTACTTTGTTGGTGTGAAGAGCCTTGGAAAATTGAAGGTGAGAAGGAAAATAAATTGGTAAGAAATAAATAAAAGAAAGAGGAAGAGAGGTCATTGACAATAAGTTTATAAAGGCATTTATAACTCCCTCAAGCAACAAAACCACCTACTTGTATTTGTATAACACGCTTATTGCTCAAAAGAAACAAAGTTGTATAACACGCTTTGAGGTTTTATAGGTGTAGTCACCTGTCAACGGTGACTACACTGTGCATCCGCCACGGTGTGAATTCATCTTTTATGAATTAATTTGGAAAATATTATTTAATTAAATTCCGAATAGATCCAGTTCAACTACGGTTAGATCTTTTGACTCTCAACCTAACCCGGTCACTAAACGAGATTAATAACCAAGCCAGACTTGGTAACCTTTCAATTTTTATTACATTCACAGTCACTAAAAGGGTTTGGGATTTCCAAGATGAGTGGTGTGCAGGTGGCGGTGGGGTGATGCTCACTTCAGGTGACGTACTGTGTGGGGGTTGATTACTGTTGGCGCGACTGTTCTACACGCGTTCTCCAGAGGTGCGTGAAAGGTACAGTTTCGGCACGTGTGGAAGTGCGTGATGAGAGGCGCCAGTTGTACGGTGCCATATATGTGTGTTATATATACACTCCGACAATAGTAAGTAGTACCACCCCACCGACACAATGGCATTTTTTCGCCATACATAAGACGGAATCTGAATCTGAACCTGGACACCTTCACGTTTATGCATTCAATGCGTGATGCCGATCCCTGAAAAGAAATAAAATTACTAATTTTTGGAGCCCAAATCTAAATGAATAAATTACTTGTTCATTGTTCAAAAAAAAAAAATAGATTAGTTGTTCAAATATGGTGCTATAACAGATCCAATAGCTTTCAATTTCAGTTTTGAGTAGTAAACTTGGTTCTTGACAGGGCTAATCCTGTATTAGCCAGTGGTTTGTATTTATGTTTCATCCTTGTTTTCCCTCTAGTCTCTGGTCTAATTTATTTGAAGATGTATGTTGTATTTTCCAGTTACTCTAAATGTATATATTTATGCTTTTAACAAAAAAAAAATCTAATAGTTAATTATTAGACGTGATAGAAATATTCTCTATAATGGTTTCAAAATATAGTGCCAAAAATAATTCTCAAAAATAAATATAGTGCCAAAAATAGAAACAATTTATTGTGCATTCGATGTGTGGTAAACTGTTTGAAAATTAGCCCCTGGGATTATTCGACCCAATAATACTTGTTCGATTAAAGAAGAAAGAAATATTTATATACAGCACATCAATTCTCATCATGATAACTTAGAATAAAAATGTTCATGTAGTTCGAAATCTTTCCACGCAAAATTTTAATATCATTATTTAAGTAAGTTTCGCCCTGAATTTTTTTACTGAGATGATTCGGTAACGATATTGATGGTACCGTTGGGAGGAATCATGTATCTATACTATATATAAAAATAGTATATAAAAGCGCAAAGACAGCGAAGCAGCCGAAAATACAAAAATACCCCTATTTAGTAATAATAATAATAAATTAATATCTTATCTTTATTTAGCTGAAACGACATGTTATGTAATAATAAATGACATATAGTTTTTATATACTACATATAAAAGTACTAACTCAAATAAAAAATAAAAATAACTCTACTTAGTATTAATATAATAAATTAATATTTTATTAACTATAAAAGATGTTGTTGAAGCGACAAATCCTAGGCCGATTGCTTCTATTTCGGTTCGGCTGAATCGCATTGTATTATAAAACGAACCTCTTATAATAATGAATGATATTTAGTTCTTATTGTAATCAAGCGAATATATAGAAATACTCTTACTAAGTACTATAAATAATAAATTAATATTAATTTTATTTTGTTGGACGAACTGCAAAATAACAATGATTTAAAAGCACGAAGACAGCGAAACAGCCGAAAATACAAAAATAACCCTACTTAGTAATAATAATAATAAATTAATATCTTACCCTTATTTAACTGAAACGACATGTTATACTGTAACAGCCCGGGTAAAATTTATGTTTTTACCGAGACTGTTATAGTAATTTAC
Source organism: Turnera subulata (assembly GCA_028386065.3). Taxonomy (NCBI): domain Eukaryota; kingdom Viridiplantae; phylum Streptophyta; class Magnoliopsida; order Malpighiales; family Passifloraceae; genus Turnera; species Turnera subulata. The sequence continues at coordinate 30,998 of JAKUCV010006003.1, forward strand.
CCTATGAAATTAATCTTAGGTAATTATTTCAGGGAAATCATGCATTGGATTATGAAACCGACCCTTACCCCACGTTCCTGATTTTTCTGCGGATTTTTCGGACCAGAGTTGGTATTTTTCGGGTCCAGGAATCTTAGGAAAAGCAGGGTTTATCCTCGAGGTAACGGACTAGAAATAATGGTAAGAGGGTATATCGGATATTTTCTGGTCCAGACAGTGCACAGTATAACTGCACAGCGAAGATGCTTTACCTGTGCAGCTCGTGATTTATTTTTCCTGTGCGCTTGTGAAACCTTGTCTGTGACACCCTTCTTTTTCTCTCCATGCCTCGTGTCCCTGCACGATATCACCTGCCATCTTTCCTGCCTACACCTGCAACCCATTCTCTGCAAACCGTTCTCTTACTCCCTGCTTCACCTGCAAACCCACAAAACCAACTGCAAAAGAAAAAAAAATAATAAACAACAATAAACAACACACACAACCGACCGGCCGCCACCACCATCCACCAACCACCGGGAACCGCCGCCACACGAAACACCACCTCGCCACCAGTTCGCCACCCTTTCCTCCTCTCCTATCCGTCGTCTTTGCCCCTGTGTGCGACGACCAGCAACTACCGCTCGCCGCAGCCACCACGTCGCCCCGAACCAGCACCACCATCCTTCCTCTCCTTTCTCCTCTCCGGCGACTCCTCCACACCGCGCCGTCCAAAAGCAGCCACGCCTCCTCCTCATGCGGTGCCGACAGACCCATAACCGCCCGCGTTCGCCACCGACGAGCACCTGCAGATCCACCCTTCACCGCACCTGCAGATCGCCTCGCCGCCCCGATTCCTCCTCGACAGTCGCCCCTGCCGCTGAAGACCGCCGCTCCAGCAGCCACGAAGCCTGCCCTCCTCTCGTCGCGTCTCCTCCGCCGTCGCCTCGCCGTTCTGCGCCTCTGTCTTCGTCACCCCGTCGTCCCGTGCTGCCGTCGTCGAAGCTCACCAAGGTGAGCGACCCGTTTTCACAAGGGAGTAACGGGCGGGTCGACCCGTTGACCCGGATGCCTTATGGGTCTGAGTTCTGGGCTGCGCGGGTGTTGGGCCAAGCTTGGCTCTAGCCTGTTGCTTTGTCTGGGCTTGGACCTGGGTTGGTCCTCCTGGGTTGACCTGGGCCTGGGTTGGTGCGGGCTTGGACATGGGCTGATAACAGGCCACTGTTCAAGGCCCAGCCCGATTTAATAAAAAAAAGAGAGAATAAATGTATATATATAATTCTGGAAATATAAAAAAATATATATTACGAATTATAATTTTTCTGGAAAATATAAAAATATAGTATATGGTTATATTTTGTGAAATGAAAGAAGTAATTACTTTAATATATTATTTTTAAGAAACCAAGGTGGTTATAACAAGATTATTAAAAATATAGTAATACCTTTAAGGATGTATATTATGGAAATATTAAACAGAGAAATATACATATGTAACTAGTTTTTAGAAGAATTATTCTGGTCAAATATATGATGTAGGAAATAATTGCTCTTATAGGAAAAAATAATAATAAATAAAAAGGGAAAATAAACACAGTAAATTATATGATTTTGGGATGTTTTGTTGAAAATATATATATATACATATGCTATATGATTATTTGACATTATTATTATTTTCGGAAACTAAGGAAGAATTATAGCATGACTTATAAAGAAAAATTATTAATTATTACTACTTTATGTTAATTTGTTTTAAGATAAACGTACTATGGATATTTTGAAAAGGGTATTATCAAAGTATTATACCGGAATAATAACCGGGAATAAGTGTAGTATGGTATTTTGACGCATGAATATTAAATGGTGAATTATGATGATAACGGGATTTCACCGGGACGTAAACGAACCAGCTTAGGTTTTATTTTTACGGTATAATCATTTGCATTTATGTGCATCTTATGTGAGTATTTGCTGTTATTTGCTATATAGGAGCTGATAACGAACAGTATCCCGAGGAACCAGAGCCAGGACAATTTGAGGACTTTCAGGAGTAGGGAAATCGGCTAAGGTGAGGATGGATAACCTTTGATTTGTCGCACATAATACTGTGTTTGTTTCTCTGATGATTGTTGTTTGATTGAACTGCTGAGCCAATTGAGTTTGACTGTGGTGTTATTGTTGTTGTTGTTGCTGTTGAATAATTGATTGTGGATAAACTGATATGATGAGATAACTGGATGATTGGAAGTTGTGTTGACGACTGTATTGTCACTTGGAAAGTAGTGGTATGACTAGATGGTTAGAGACTGTTTTGTGGTGGCTATGATCTGGGTTACTTGTGATAAGCATGTCTATGCTTGGGATGTCTATCCCGTGATTATATTTTTGGGATGTCTATCTCTGGGATCTATTTTTGGGATGTCGATCCCTGGGCTCTCTTGGATTGATCTAGCACCCGAAACATGTTAATAACTAGGTACGACCCTAGCTTGTCCAGTGACAGGGCCCCGAAAGATAAATTGGTAATAATAAATATTCTTTTGGTCTTGGCTCAGTTGTGTTCTGGATGTTTCTCTGTTTTGTCTTTGCTTGTACTTTACTTCGAAAGTATTGTGTTGTCTGCATATTACTGTTTATCCTTCGTCGGTGAGCACATCGGACTCACCCCTCGCCTGCGGGGTTTCATCCCGTAGGATGAGTTGCTCGTAGTACAGGTACGTGGTTCGGCCAGCTGCTGTTTCTACTCCACCAGTCCCCGGATCCATACCTCCGCTGCATCTCATTCTAAGACTTCCCCTGCTGAATATTATATGTTGCTATATCATATGTTTTCTGCTACTACTGTTATGGCTTGAATAATGGTCCCCGGGATCGGGTGATGGATGTTGTATCTGGATTTGCTTGTACTGTATTTGCTTGTACTGTATTTTATATTGTATGTACTGTCTGCTACTGTAGTAAGAACAGTTCTGGCACGTGTTTACTGTGTTCGGTAAATACGGGTCGGGGCGTTTCATATACAATAATGAATGACATGTAGTTTTTATATACTACATATAAAAGTACTAACTCAAATAAAAAATAAAAATAACTCTACTTGGTATTAATATAATAAATTAATATTTTATTAAGTATAAGAGATGTTGTTGAAGCGACAAATCCTAGGCCGATTGTTTCTATATCGGCCGGCTGAATCGGATTGTATTATAAAACGAACCTCTTATAACAAAAAGAAAAACATAGAATAAATATATAAACATTAAACATAAGCCATATATCTATACTATATATAAAAGCACTAAGACTGTAACGACCTGGGTAAAATTTCTATTAATTTTACCGTTTTATTTTGACTTTTACGGTGGTGAATAAAATTTTATCGCAGTTAATTAATAATTCTTCTATTCCAAGTTAATTTTCATATCGATTTCTTTTATGGAAATATTGACAATTAACATTATAAATATTATTATTTTTATTACTGATAATATTAATGTTATTATTGTTATCTTCATCATTAGTAGCACTATTAATATATTTATTTGCCAAAATATTTATTCCAATAATTTATTAATAAATATTTAAAGTTGAAATATATAACATTGGCACCAATAATTGCCCGACAACACGTGCTCTCTCTCTCCCGATTTTTCTTCCGCCGACCCCCTCCTCATTTTCTTGTCCTTTCTTGCTTCTCTTTCCCGTGATCCTTCATCCCTGTTTCTTATTTGTTTCTTCCTCTTTTCTCTTCTTTATTTTCTTCTCTCTTCTCCCGATTCCCTCACACCCCTCATACACAACCATCTCCTTTCTCTGCCTCCTTCCTTCCCCTCTCGAGCTCGCTCTCTCTTGCCCACCTGCACCGCCTCCTCCTTTCTCCTCATCCTCCTCGCGCCGCCTGTCACAACCAACCCGAGCCACACCTCCTCTGACACCGCCCCTTTCTTCTCCCTTCCTCCTCCCTTGCTGCCACCCAAAGCCTCTGCTGCAACCGCCGGCTTCTCCCTTGCCTCCGCACCTCCTCCCTCTTCCTCGGCTCGTTGCTGCCGCACCCGACACGGAGAGCGACTAAGTCGCTGTCGTCAAGAGCTTCACCCGGTACCGTCGCTTCTGGCCTCCGTCTTCCTTCCCGATCCGCAGCCACCGTGGCTCCTACAGCCACTCGCCGCCGCCTCTCCTCCCCAACAACTGCTGCCAGAGAAAGGAGAAGGTTTGAGGGCGACGGGTTCAGAGGCGAAGAACTCGAGGATTGGGTTCTTTGTGTGCCGCCATCGCCTCTGCCTCCTTCATCTTCTCCTTCTCCCTCCTTCGCCGCAGCAGAATGCCGCCGTAGCACCCTCTTCTTTCCCTCGATTTCTGTCGCGCTGCTGTCACCTCCGATCTACCGCCGTCGCCGCCTGTCACAACCAACCCGAGCCACCTCCGATCTATGATTTGTACCCCTCTTTCTTTCCCTTTCTTTTCTGTAACCGGTCTCTGCTGGTTTGGGACTGATCGATTTTGTTGTTGTGGTTGTTTGTGTGTGTTTGCTTCTGATGTCGATGGTGGGGCTGCTGTGGTTGTGGGTGTTGGTGTTTTGGTTGGTGGATGTGGCCGTGTGGTGGAACGCCGGTCACCGGTGTGTGGCCGTGGGGATGGTGATGGTGTTAGTGTTGGGTTCGGTGGTGGTTCTGTACGGTGGACTGGATGCTTGGATGGGCGACGGACTTTAACAGAGGACGTTGGATGGATTGATGGCCGTCGTGAACAGTGCTTGGCCGGAATCCAGCGAGTTTCCGGCAGACTAGGGAGTTTTCCGTCGAGCTCGAAAATGGACTGAGGGTAAAACCCGAGCTTTGGACCTTATGCATCATATTAGCGACCCCGAACGATATTAAACGGACTCGGACATTAAAATGACAATTAATGAAATGATTAATTAAGTTAATTAAAATTAACCAATGCATTTATTTTATGCAATTTGATTTATGCTTTATTTATTTAATTATGTTTTTATTTAATTTGTACTTTTTTTGTTTATTTCATTTATGCTTTCATTTATTTTCTTTATGCTTTTATTTTTTTTATGCTTAATTTTCCGATTGGGCTATTAAAAAGGCCCACAGTATTTAAATTCCAGTTTAATTTCATTTAGGTTCTGTCTGGGCTCGTATAAGGCCCATTGTATTTAACTTTCGCTTATTTAATTTTATTGGGCTATCCCGCGACAGGCCAGTGATCTGTGAGGATTGGATTTTGGTACGGCCAGAGGTGGTAGTTTGGGTCCGTAACGACCCTGTGAATATGGTTTGGCCCGTAACAGCCTGTGATTAGATTGGACCCATAACGGTCCTGTGTTGTTCTTTTTACCGCGGCACGACCAGCTCTTGTTTCGTGATATGGGGTTCTTTTGGAGGATTTTGTTAACTTGGAGGTTTAGTATCAGGAGATCTCATAGTATGACCCAGTCGGGTGTGGGGAAATGGAGTCACATTGTTTTTATCGATGTTATACGTGATGAAATGATTTTGAGAAGTGCTACTCCTGCCTGGTGGTTATTATAATTGGTTGTAATTGTGATCACTCTGTGGCCACTACTGCATGTGCGTTGTTGTGTCTATATTGTTATTCTGATAATTTTTTCTCTTGTGCTGATGCTCTTGGATTTGATGCTTCGTGTTATTACGGATGCTTGGTGTTATTACGGTTGCTTGTTTACTTCGGTTTATCGGTTTATCGGTGAGATAGTGGTTGGTCTCACCCCTCACACAGTCCTTGCAGGATAGAACAGGATGGCATTCCGGCGGCTGCAATGTACCCTCGGACAGGACTTGGAACCTTTAGTTGCATCGGGCTTTGCATATGTTGACATTGAGTTATAAATGCTTCCGCTGTGCTGTTGTTATTGAGATTCCCGAAGTCGGGTGTTATGATATTGTCATCGGGCCGTTGAACCGGATTTTCTGTTAAATATTCTATTTGTGCCACGTGTCGGCACTGTTGTTCAGTAATTACTGTATGTTGGATAAATTTCAGGGTGTTTCAAAGACAACGAAACAGCCAAAAATACAAAAATAACCCTATTTAGTAATAATAATAATAAATTAATATCTTATTCTTATTTAACAGAAACGACATGTCATACAATAATGAATGACATGTAGTTTTTATATACTACATATAAAAGTACTAACTCAAATAAAAAATAAAAATAACTGTACTTAGTATTAATATAATAAATTAATATTTATTAAGTATAAGAGATGTTGTTGAAGCGACAAATCCTAGGCTGATTGTTTCTATATCGGGTCAGCTGAATCGCATTGTATTATGAAACGAACCTCTTATAACAATGAATGATATTTAGTTCTTATTGTAATCAAGCGAATATATAGAATACTCTTACTAAGTACTATAAATAATAAATTAATATTACTTTTATTTTGTTGGACGAACTGCAAAATAACAATGATTTAAAAGCACGAAGACAGCGAAACAGCCGAAAATACAAAAATAACCCTACTCAGTAATAATAATAAAAAATTAATATCTTACTCTTATTTAATTGAAACGACATGTCATACAATAATGAATGACATGTAGTGAAACACCCCGACCCAAATTTACCCTACATACAGTATTTACCGAACAACAGTGCCGACACGTGGCACAGACAGTAAATACAACAGGAAAATCCGGCCCAACGGCCCAAAAATAATATCATAATACCCGACTTCGGGAATCTCAATAACAACAGCACAGCGGAAGCATTTATAACTCAATGTCAATATATGCAAAGCCCGCTGCAACTAATGGATCCGAGTCCTGCCTGAGGGTACACTGCAGCCGCCGAAATGCAATCCTGACCTAACCTGCAAGGGCTGTGTGAGGGGTGAGACCAACCATTGTCTCACCGATAAACAAATAAACTGCAGTATACAAGCAACCGTATATACACCAAAGCCAACACACTACAATAGAGGTACAACAAGCACAACATAGCATCGGAACCAGACAACTTACCTGACCTTACTATACGACTGACATCACACTGTTAAGCTAGTCCTCTAAACTCACTGACAATCGGCGACTGACTATCCAATTTTATGATTAGGGCCCTTGTCACATGATAAGTATTAGCAGTGCCTGGTAGCCAGGTTAGCTAACCCCAGGGTACTCCCCGCTAAATATCACAAATCATATCACAAATAACCGAGTCCCGCAGTCCTTCCTATAACAGATCAACTGAGTATCGCAGTCCTCAGCCGGGAGTCACGCAGTCCTCCCTATCATATCACAATCACAAGGTGACTTCCATCTGGCCGTACCAATACCTTAGATGTCTAGATGATATCACCACTGTTTATTATTATTTCTTATACCACTATCCAACAGTAATTCATCATACTCACTTTCCCGAGCAGGCTCTCTGCCTCACAGCTCTTCTGGGAATCCAACGTCACAATACTGGGTCACTGCCATTGACCGATTAAATACCACATATCTCATACGAACATCACAATAATCATATCAACATCACAAAGCACAACAGCTAGCCCACAGTAGTAATCAAACATATAACAATAATCACAACAGTAGTCAGCAATAACATGATAGGTACGCAAGATAAATATAAACTATAATCAAACAAACAACCGGGGTATCACGGACAGCATACCGAAGTTTATAAGTTTATATCCTCACCTGATGTGTCTCTGAAACTACTATCCGATCAAACCTCAATGTCCCCAAAGTCCGTTCCCGGGACGTCAGAAACTTCGCCGAATTCCGGACGTACACTGTTCACGCCAGCATCAAGACACCCACGTCTACTGTCACTGTTCCCCCAGTAGCAAATCAGGCCAATCCCACCACCATAGCATCAATTCGGCCACCAACACAAACACCATCCCCACGGCCACTCGTCGGTAACCAGTGTTCCACCATACAACCGAGTCCACCATCCAGAATAGTCCAACCCACAACCATAACAGCAGCGTCAACGTCATTTCCATCTCAACAGTAACCAAACACAGACTCACACCACCAAACAAATCAATTAACACGAATCCAAAACAACAAGACCCAATTGCCACAATCCAAACACGAATCGGTTAAAAGGAAAGAAACTGTGGAAGAGAAAGGGGTGTCACCGGGTCTTACCACTCAACTCGGTTGGCGATGGTGTCAACAGATCGCGGTGGCTCCCAAAGGCTGCAACCGTGTGCGTTGCAGAGGAGAGGGGGTCGGTGTATGGGTTGGCACGGCGAGGAAGAAGGGTGAAGGAGGTGAGGTGGTGGCAGCGTGTTCTCTGCATCGGTAGTGGTCGCGAGCAGAGGCGGAGGAGAGAGGAAAAGGTGTGGCGGCAGTTCGTCGTGGCGGCGAAGGGAAGAACAGAAAGGAGACAAAGAGCAGGGGCGGTGAGGAGAAGAAGAGATCTGGCCTCCTGTGCACGGCGGTCTCAAGCTCGTCTTGGGGGTGGTGGCAGCGGCGTCGTCTGGCTGCGACGGCAGAGGAGGAGCAGGTGGTGGAGATGAGGCGGCGGTCAGAGGTATGAGTCTCAAGCTCGTCTTGTCACTCCTCCTTCCTCCTCCCTTTTACAAGTGAAGTACAAGATTCTTTGACACTCTCAATATCAAAAGGAGAATTGCTGTTAAGTTTTCATTTTTTTTTCAATTAGCAGCTCTCCTTCATAAATTTCATTGGCAACACTACTGTTAAGTACTTTGACACTCTCAACTCTACTAAGTTTTCACTTATTTTGTTTTACTTTTGTTAGCTTTTTATAAATTTCATTAATAAATAGAGCTAGCTTTCCAAAAGATTTCTTTCGTTATACCAATCAACCATTCAAGTGTTGGATCAAGAATATCCTTGGTCTCCTAATGATAAGAATGGCCATTCTACAATAATTACGATTAATAATATCCTCTTACTCTTTTTAAATAATTAATTTGGTCCGCCGCGCGGTTAAAATTGAGATTAGCTAATGCGGCCGATATATTGCATAATTTTTTGAGACTCATATAGATTAGCCTGCCACGTCAAGTAATCTCCTTTTTAACAATATGGGGGGACCAAATTAACCATTTAGGAAGAGTGTGGGGGCATAATTAATTGTAATTAGTGTAGGGAGCCATTCTTAACGTTACTGTATAGTAGGATGACCATTCTTATCATTAAAATATAATAAGAGGACCAAATATATATTTAATCCTATAAGAGTGTTGCTAAAAATTGAAAAAGAGAAACTTTATTTAATAAGAACAAAATAATAAAAGCTGAATTACAATCTAAATCTTATCAATCTTATGGAAAAAGAAGATAAATTGAATGAAAATCTGGGAAATTCTAGTCACCTATTACATCACTTAAAATTTGAAAGTGTTCCAGAAGAATGAATGCCAAATTGACCGTGGGGGAGGGTGGCTTTTCGAACACTTTTAATAAAATTAGTGTGAGAGACTTCTTTTTCTATGTAATAGGATTAGGATAACTTGTTAGTTGGTAAAGTCCAGAATAGGTGTAAAATTGGGGCTAGAAACATCAACCAAATATGTCAAGTGTATTACACTCCTAATATGTCACGTAGTTTCGATAAAAAAAAAATATATATATGTCACGTAGTGACCTAGCAACATCAACCAAACAAAAGAAAAAATGAAGAAATGAAAATAAAACTACATTTTTTCCCCAACCAAAGAGTTCAATAAAATGGGAAGCATCATAGGAATTCCATTAAAAGTTATGCCAAAAATTTTTAATTTTCAAAAATGATTTTGCATGTTGCAATCACCATGTACACTCTCATTTTTAATTGTCATCAACATGCATTTGCATCGCATACAATTCATTTCGACAAAAAAAAAAAAGTATTTTTTTAAGGGTTTTAATGGGATCAAGAATTCAAGATGGGCCCCCTTCACCTACTCAACAAACCAAAAGAAATCTATGGTTTGATCATTTCCACACCCATCTAAGTGATATTTTTGTGGGGGTCAATCATATTTTTGATCCTTGTGTTTATCTATTTGGTCATTTTTCATCTTTGTGTTACAAAATGGACATTTTTCATCCCTTTGTTGATTTTTTAGGACATTTTTCATTTTTCTCCGATTTTTTGAAAATAAAATGCTGACATGTCAATTTTAAAATTGACACTTCAGCTATATGGGCCCATATTAAACTGAAAACACGCAACTCAAATCACACCACCCAACCCGTTTTTGCCCACGGGTTTTGGGTTTGGTGTTTTCAAGTTAAATATGGGCCCACATAGCTGATGTGTCATTTTTTTAATTGACACGTCAGCATTTTCTTTTCGGAAAACTGGGAAAAAATGAAAAATGTCCCGAAAAATCAACACAAGGATGAAAAATATCCATTTTATAGCACAAGGATGAAAAATGCTTAAAGCGATAAACACAAGTATCAAAAATATAATTGACCCATTTTTGTGGTTTGCAATAACATAAACACCATTTAATACTCAATTTCTTCATCACCCTAGCTAGTAGTGCGAAGTAGTGTTGCCCCCACCACCAAATCCCCACCAACCCCATGTCCTCTTCTTACCTTAGCCCCCCTCGCCCACCAACTCCCTGTTACAATTTTTTCACACTCATCTAGTTCCAAGAAATTACTTCAAAACTGTATCTTTATTTTGACTAAAGTGGGAGTTAGATCCAAGCGCTTCCCGCGCGCGTGGTGGTCCGTGAAGTCAAACATTTAATAGTCTTCTCCTCCTTCATAAGCAGCGCCTATTAGTTGTTGATGTACACACCTGTCCCTAACATTTTCCCTCCTGTGTGCGTACTTTTGATTTTGCATTTTGCTTCATAAATGGGAAATATAGTCAGCTAATTTTCGATCCTGTGAAATTAAACTTGCCATTTATTTTCCAAGATCATGAGTTGTAAATTTGTTATTAGTTCCATAAATGAATTCCAACATTTTTGTTTTGTTGGTTATTGATTGTCGTAGGACTCAAATTTGAGAGTTCCAGCTAGATCAATGATTTAATGTTTATCCAGTGTATGCATTTACTAGGAAAAAAATGGATGATTATAAGGAAAGAAATCTCTGCCACCCGTCAAGCACAAAAAGGAAACAAAACAAAAATACAAGCTTGACAGACTAACAATTAGTTGTGCTTGTGCTGCCGTCCACTTGAAAAAAAAGAGAGTCAGTAAAAAAAACCATAAAATCCTAAATTTTTTTGACGAATTTCCACGTCAGGAAATGTTATGGGCCCCACAAGATTCACCTACCGTGTAGCCAACCGCCACCAACATTTTTTCACCCTTCCCCTCCCATCCACACGCTCAACACCTCAGCGACAACTTTTTTTTTTTTACCAAATAAACAAAATTTTACTTTCTAAAAGATCTATCTACTACCTTGGGAAATTAAACAGGAAAACGTCACACTACATAGTAAAAGCCAAAACCCCATCAGCAAAATACTACTAGTAAACCAAAATCCAAAAAAAAACCAGATCTACCAATAAAGAAAGGATAGTGAATTTTTTTTTAAAAAAAAAAGAAAAAAGAAAAAAGAGAAATGAGTAGTTGCAGTACCAATCTGAATCTGCCACCATTTTTTTCCCCCCTCACTCCTAGTCTATAAATAACCCAAAGCCCAGCCCTCCATTTCTCGTGCCGTGCTCTGCTCCTCTCTTCTCTCTCCCTGATCTGAAAGGAACGGTTCCTTTTCCGTAAGGTGCGGGTTCCTTTGGTCGTTCTTTCGTTTCCCATGCAAAAACTCTGCTCCTCTTTTCAGACCCCAATTTTGCTCTCCTCTCTCTCTTTCCTATCCTACTCGGCTTGCTTTTAAGGGACATACATAAATATATATATATAGTGCTACTCCACTCCTAGTCTCTGCAATATTGAACTCGGTTTTTTTTGTTAGTCATTTTTTCTTTTGTTTAACAAGTTTCTCTACTAACTTGTTTTGATTTCTCTATACGAGATCTGGTGAGTGTGTTTCTCACTGGTTTTTGAAATTTTAAGGTTTTACATGAGTTGCCGGTCTTCCTTGATTCGGATAAATGATTGGTTTTTCTTTGTGGGTTTTCTACGTTAAGTGATGGGTCTGATCCATATAGACTTGGTATGGTATGTTTTGATGCTTTTGAGTGATGGATCTTGCGTGTTGAGTTGTCGGTCAGGGGTGGTTTGTAGATCTGGTATTAAAAGTTTGGTTCTTTCGATGTAGATCTGATGTGTACTAGTAGTACTGGTAGTAACCTCTTTCTGTCGGTGTCTGTTGTCTTTCAAATCACTTATGTTGTCTATCAGTAGAAATGGAGTGACATGCTTCTAAGTCATACGTAGGAGTAAAGTAACACTAACACTTTTGCATCGGGCCTTTTTATTTTGTTGAAGTTGTCTTCACGTGAGTCACTTCTTAAATATTAGATCTGCAAATCTTTACCTTGAAACATGATTGTGCTCTGCTGGCATATTGCAGATCTTTCTAATCAGGCATTGATTTATTACCATTTGATTTCTTCATCGATCTCTGTTCATTGTGGCTACTTAATGACAGTTAGTTAATTAACTGCTGTGTGCATTTTTAATGTTGGCGCCAAATTTATTTCGGTGGGCTTAAGATTATGGATCAGTTTCTGATTGATTTTGTTGTTGTGCAATGTAACAGTTAGAAAACTAAAAAAAAAAAAAAGAAATGGCATCTCACATTGTTGGATATCCTCGTATGGGCCCCAAGAGGGAGCTCAAGTTTGCATTGGAATCCTTCTGGGATGGGAAGAGCAGCGCTGAGGATTTGCAGAAGGTGGCAGCTGATCTCAGATCATCCATCTGGAACCAGATGAGCAGTGCTGGGATCAAGTACATCCCCAGCAACACCTTCTCCTACTATGACCAGGTGCTTGACACCACCGCAATGCTCGGGGCTGTCCCACCTAGGTATGGCTGGAATGGTGGAGAGATCGGATTCGATGTCTACTTCTCCATGGCCAGAGGAAACGCCTCCGTGCCCGCTATGGAGATGACCAAGTGGTTCGACACCAACTAGTAAGTACTGCCTCCCCTCGTTTTTCTTTTTTTGTCACTGTAGATTTCAATCCTTGTTTCTGAGTTTTTGGGTTGTGGTTATTAATGCTTGGTAATCTTTTGACGCAGTCATTACATTGTCCCTGAATTGGGCCCTGATGTTAAGTTCACATACGCTTCCCACAAGGCTGTTACCGAATACAAGGAGGCTAAGGCGGTATGTAAATTGCTCCTCGCTTAATCATTAATTTCTTTAGTTTTCTTTTCTTTCATTAAAACGTTATTTGTCGGTGCAACTAGCTTTTGTTTTGATTATTAAGATCTGTATCTGTCACATTACTGGTGGTTATAAAGTAATATCATAGTCTGAAATTCGGATGGCATTTGTGAGTACTCGCCACATTGTCATTTTAGATCCTCTTACAGACATTTCTTCCACTGTACCTTCAACATAGGTTTCGGATACTATGATTCTATCATTGTTTAGAAAGTCTATTGTATAGTTTTACACAAGGTTGACATATGAGCTTGCAGTCTGCCTTTGTATGCTTGTCAGCCTCTGGATGTTAATTCCTTCTCTCCTTTCTTGCAGCTTGGTGTAGAGACTGTTCCAGTCCTTGTTGGTCCCGTGTCCTATTTGTTGCTCTCCAAACCTGCCAAGGGCGTTGAGAAGACATTCTCTCTCCTTTCTCTCCTTGACAAAATCCTTCCAGTCTATAAGTAAGAACATTCAAGTCTAAGATTCACTTTATTTGCATCTTTTGGTTGTTTGTTAGTTGCAAGTGTTTTAATTTTCTGTTGTGCTGATTAAATTTCTCAGGGAAGTTATTTCAGAGCTTAAAGCAGCTGGTGCCTCCTGGATTCAGTTTGATGAGCCCACACTTGTGTTGGATCTCGATTCAACCAAATTGCAAGCATTTACTGCTGCATACTCTGAACTAGAATCAACTCTCTCTGGCTTGAATGTGCTCGTTGAGACCTACTTTGCTGATTTACCCGCTGAGCAATACAAGACTCTCACCTCTTTGAAGGGTGTCACTGCATATGGTTTTGATTTGGTTCGTGGAGAGAAGACTGTTGACTTGATCAAGGGTGGATTCCCCCAGGGCAAATATCTTTTTGCTGGAGTTGTTGATGGAAGAAACATCTGGGCCAATGATCTCGCTGCTTCTCTCAGTACCCTGCAAACTCTTGAGGGAGTTGTCGGCAAAGGTAATTATATTAGTTGTGGGTTGTTCGCATGCTAATATATATGTTCATGATGTGCAACTTCACCTGTGACATGCTTTTCTTGCAGACAAACTTGTTGTCTCAACCTCCTGTTCACTCCTTCACACTGCTGTTGATCTTGTCAACGAGCCTAAGTTGGATGTGGAAATCAAATCATGGCTTGCTTTTGCTGCCCAGAAACTTTATGAAGTGAATGGACTCGCAAAGGCCCTAGCTGGTCAAAAGGACGAGGTATACTTTTTCTCTTTTCTTTGTTTGTCACTAGCTAATAATGGTGCCTTATACTAGTTCTACTAGTATCATATCACGGAGCTTCTTGTTGCCTAGTGAAAAATGTTGAACCTTAATCTGATAACTCAAGGTGATTGTGGGTTTTGAAAATCATGGTGAGGGGATGGGTTTGGGATCATGAGTGCTCTGTTCTCGTGCTTAAAAGTTCTCTGGTATGTCATATAGCACTGAGCTCATACTGGTTTAATTTTCAGGATTTCTTCTCGGCTAACGCTCAGGCTTTGGCCTCGAGGAAGTCATCCCCAAGGGTGACCAACAAAGATGTTCAAGCGGCTGTAAGTGCTTTTCAGATTCTCTTTTATTTTAATGGATCCAAGTGATCAGTGCTGACTAGTTTTTTTTTGTTTTTGTTTTTGCACCTGTTCTCACTTGCTATTCCTGCTTGCTCAGGCTGCTGCTTTGAAGGGTTCTGACCATCGCCGTGCTACAAATGTTAGTGCTAGACTTGAGGCTCAGCAGAAGAAGCTTAACCTTCCTATCCTCCCAACCACCACAATCGGGTCCTTCCCACAAACCATTGAACTTAGAAGAGTCCGCCGTGAATACAAGGCTAAAAAGTTAGTTTATCTAATAATTTATTTGTGGATTTTTCTTCTATTTCCAAATGAAGCTGTCTGCAATGGTGATTGGTTTCCTAATTAATGTCACTCTGCTTGTCTGGTCAGGATCTCTGAGGAGGAGTATGTCAAATCCATCAAGGAGGAAATCAACAAGGTGGTCAAACTTCAGGAGGAGCTTGATATTGATGTATTGGTTCATGGAGAGCCTGAGGTGAGCTTTCTGCTGTATATGTGGAAAAAAATGCATACAATGTATTCAAATTGCAAGTTGCATTTACAGATATAATATCCCGAACTAATTTGTTATTCATGGTTCTGTAGAGGAACGATATGGTTGAATACTTTGGAGAGCAGTTGTCAGGGTTTGCCTTCTCTGCTAATGGTTGGGTGCAATCTTATGGATCTCGCTGTGTGAAGCCACCAATCATCTACGGTGATGTGAGCCGCCCCAACCCAATGACTGTATTCTGGTCCTCAACAGCCCAGAGCATGACTTCCCGTCCAATGAAGGGAATGCTTACAGGCCCTGTCACCATTCTCAACTGGTCCTTTGTACGAAATGACCAACCCAGGTACAGAAGATGAAGTGCATGATAGTGGAAAAAAGAAAATGTTGTGTTTTAGTAGTCAATGTTTCTAGCATTGGTGCTTGATTTAATGTATAAACTATCAATTTTTCAGATTTGAGACCTGCTATCAGATTGCTTTGGCGATCAAGGATGAGGTTGAGGATCTTGAGAAGGCTGGTATCAATGTTATCCAAATTGACGAGGCTGCTTTGAGAGAAGGTTTGCCCCTCAGGAAGTCTGAGCAAGCTTTCTACTTGGATTGGGCTGTTCACTCTTTCAGGATCACCAATGTTGGCGTCCAGGACACCACTCAGGTTTGCCACTACCCACTTCAGTATCAACCGCTTCCATTTGAAACTCAATTTGGCGTTTCCATTTTCTCTGGCTTTATGTAATGGTCCTTTCCTTTTCAATTGCTACAGATCCACACTCACATGTGCTACTCCAACTTCAATGACATTATCAACTCCATCATTGACATGGATGCCGATGTCATCACCATTGAGAACTCTCGTTCTGATGAGAAGCTGCTCTCCGTTTTTCGTGAGGGAGTGAAGTATGGTGCTGGAATTGGCCCCGGTGTCTATGACATCCACTCTCCTAGAATACCATCCACCGAGGAGATTGCTGACAGAATCAACAAGATGCTTGCTGTCCTGGAGACCAACATCCTGTGGGTTAACCCTGACTGTGGACTCAAGACCCGCAAGTACACTGAGGTGAAGCCAGCCCTTCAGAACATGGTTGCTGCCGCCAAGCTCCTCCGCTCCCAGCTTGCCAGCGCCAAGTGAGTTTGTTCAAGAGATGAGATGCCGGGTTGATTATTTGTGAGAGCAAACAACAGAATTTTACTATTGATGCAATAACTTTTGGTTCTTGATGAAATACCTAGTAGGCATAATGTGCCCCGCGGGCGGTGATTTTTTTTTGCTTTTTTTTTTTAGTGTTTTTCTTTTCATTCCCAATATTCTGTATCTTGGTTTCGCCTTCAAATTCTTTGAAAGGCATCGAGTTGTTTTAGTGTACTTTGTGCTGAAAATCAAAAGGAATGCCGTTCCCAGTTTGTGCATTAACCTGCTGCATGCTTTCATGTTGCAGCCCGTCTCCTTTGTTCTTTGCATGTACTATGAAGTAGCCTTGTTTGCATCCAGTCCACTGGTTTAACACGATCTAAACAGATAAAGTTTCTTGGAGCACTCACGAAGCCCCAATCTGGATGTCTCCTTTGTTCTTTGCATGTACTATGAAGTAGCCTTGTTTGCATCCAGTCCACTGGTTTAACACGATCTAAACAGATAAAGTTTCTTGGAGCACTCACGAAGCCCCAATCTGGATTTGCCTTTGAACCCCATATCCATAGAACTCGTCGGAACAACCTCTCAAGAAGGAAGAGGGGTTTCCCTTTAGAAAGTTAATCATTTATGATTAGAATTTAGAACAGCCTGGAAATATTAAGTCCCTGATAAAAGGGAAGCACAACAGAGGGAAGAAATAAAAGATAATGGTCCGACAAATGGCAAGCAGTTGCCTGTGAAAATTGGAAGAAAAGAAGAGGTCGCATGGTAATAAATAAAGCTAGTGAACGCATCGCTTACATCTGCTCATGGGATTTGAGGAAGTTATAGGCTCATGGGATTTAAGTTATAGGAGCTAAAACGGTCTCTACCATAGTGCTTCTAATCTGTGGGCGAGAGTCTATTGCGCATGCGCTTCGGGATTGTCCTCAGGCTCGGGTTGTGTGGGCGGGGTTGTCTCCTCAGGCAGTGTCTCCTCTATCTTTACGTCAACCCTGGTCTGAGTGGGTTGCGGCTGGTTTACAAGGGAAGTTTAGCTTTGTTTGTTCGTTGGACTCTAGTATTGTGTTTGGTATGGCTCTTTGGCTTCTTTGGAAATGGCGAAATGATTTTGTTTTTACTCCTCACCCACGCCGGCCGGAGGTGATGACTAATTATATCCTACAGTATGTGCGCATGTTTGTTTTGCATTCGGTGCCATGTACACAAGGTGGGGTGGACCCTGAGGGAGTCCATGCGAAGTTGTTATGGTCTGCTCCCCCGCTTGGTTTTATTAAGGTTAATGTGGATGCGGCTGTGCAGGCGGATAGGGGTGTTGCTGCTGTTGGGGGCGTTGCCAGAGGTTCTGATGGCTTGTGGTTGAAGGGTTTTTGTCGCCGTTTGATGCCTTGTGGGGTGGCATATGCTGAGTTGGAGGCGGTTCATGATGGTTTGGTTCTGGCTGAGTTGGTTGGGGCCAAGCGGGTAACTATTGAGTCGGATCATCAGGAGCTGGTGGCGGTCTTGAATGGGACTCGTCCTAGTCGGTTTCGGCAGTCTCCAGTGCTACAAGATGTTTTGTTGTTGGCAGGTTCCTTTGAGTCTTGTATCTTTTCTTATACTTGTCGTGAGGGTAATTTGGTTGCAGATTATCTGGCCAAGTATGCTCTGTCTGGTTCTATGGGTAGTAGTGTTTTTAGTTGTCCCCCTAGTGCTTGTAACCGTTTGCTACAGGACGATTTGTGTGCTGTAGAACGGAATGCTGTTACTTAATGTTTAATACTGCTCGTCTTTTACCAAAAAAAAAAAGTTATAGGAGCTACAACGGTCTCTACCATAGTGCTTCTAATCTGTGTTTTTTCCCCCTCTTCTAAGGAGGTGTAGTGTTTTCTGACTGACTATTTCAACATGTATACCTTTGTGACACTTGCTTTGAGAAAATTCTTTTTTTTTTTTTAGGGTTTACAGATAGAGGATTCCAGAATATTTGAGAAATCCAAGTAACATTAATTGTTAGTACAGGACAAAGAAGTTTACATGTTGCACCACCGACTGACTCGCCCCAAAGATCAACAACTGCTTTTTCTGTTGTTGCTGTTGATCAGGGTCCTCTGGAATCTTGAAAATCCAGCACTTCAGCTCCATGTGATCGAAAACAACGATGTCATTGTCCGCTTTGTTCTCCCAGAACAAACTCCCATTCCAATAACACAGACACTAGTTTTGACCGCTCCCAAGATTGAAATCTAACGGGAAATCCTTGTTATGCGGATGTAAAAACTCATGTTCCGCCCACTGGTTCGTCTCCGACGGGAACATATTCGCAATGAACGACGCCCTCGCAAAAGGAGAATTGCTCCCCACAGAAGGCTTCCTCCCCATACTAATCATCACCACAGCAAACCTTTTCCCTGCCTTCTCGCCGACGATCCCAACGCTGACATAACTCATGAATGGAGCCCGGACGAGGACCCAGTCTTGGGTAAGCGGGCTACAAATTTAGTAATGAGCGTCATCATCAATAGCATTGCAGAGGCGGAGGTCGTTGCATGAGGCGGTGACCATGAAGGAGTCGGAGCGGTCGAGGTCGGCTCCAGGAAGGAAACCTGGGTCGAGGGTGGTACGGTCAGCGGAGCAAATCATGGGAGGGGCGTAATAGGGGAAACCCGGGTCAAGGGTGGTACGGTCGGTGGATCAGAATAAGGGATGGGCGGAGGAGACATAGGTGTCCCTCGGGTCGTCCTCTGCCAGTTTCCTTTCTCGGCTTAGATCCAGGGATCTAGACTAGAATTTGGGGACCGAGTTGAAGTCGTTCCAGCAGCTGTTGAGGAGGGCGAATGGATAAAGGTTCTTCCAGGGGCGGAAGAAAGAAATAAAAAGAAGGTTGGGTTTTTCTCTCTGGGAAGCTAGGGAATTAAGAGGAGAAGGGGTTTTAGCTCGAAATGATAATGGGTTTATGGGTTTGGTTCTTATAGGGGAAGTTTCTCTTTTTTTGGATGCAAATTAATTATTTTTTACCTAAAAAATTTTAAAAATATATGAGCTTATAATTGATGATGGAATTCACTCCTTGATGGAACAATACAACTTTGATTAAGGTAATAATATAACCTTGACGGAATTAATATAACTTTAACGGTAATTTAAAAGGAGAATAATTAAACTAGATGGGGAGAGACACAGATCGCACCCTTTTTCTTTCTTTTTTTTTTGAAAAAACACGTAAGAGAGAGAGAGAGAGAGAGACGGGGGTGGGGTGGGACACAAGGTAGGTGGAGCCATTAATTATAAAAATGAAGAATTTGATTGAGGCGGTTGTGTTTCGGTTAATCCTGACCGTGTGTTATATCGACTATCAAGGGCTCTCAAGACGTCAGGCACGGATCGCCGCGATGGAATTTATTTTATGTTTTCGTGAGATAAGCCGAGGGAATGGACCATCCTCTAAAAAAAATAATGGGCATCAAAACCATTTTAAATTTGAATTCAACTAGGAAAACTATAGCCTTATAGGGTGGGGTCACAAAATTGTGGGCCCTGCCTTCGTTTCTTATTTTCCTCCCATTACCCTTCGTGATTGATATTTATTATCATCATCATTCTTCTCACTTTTAAACCTTTCTTGCCCTTTTGTATGTTCTTTCGCTCCACTTTTACTCTTCTGTTTTTGTTTTTTAAAATTTGGATAATACACCAGAAATGTCACAATATTGATGTCTTTACAATATCTTGAACAAGGCTGTTAAAATCGAGTTTTTACCTTGAGTCGGAAAGGTCCGATCAGAAACGTAACGTAAAATCATAAGAGTCTACCGAATTTAATTATTTTAATAATTAAATATATAAATAATTCAATCATAATATTCAATCTAGGAAGAGAGGTGCATGGAGAATGAGAAGAGGGAAGTTTATGGTGGAAAATCCAAAGTGTAAGTGTGTATGAATGAAGGGGGTATTTATAGGTAAAAATGGGAGGATAAAAACAAATAAGAATAATTAATTTAATAAGATAAAATCAAAAGAATATTAGGTAAAGGAAGATGGTATTAAGATTAGGACAAATGGAATTATAGAGGATAAATGGACAATGAGATGAATCCAATTGGATGTTAGGTGTTTGGGTAAAATATTTACCGGGGGTAAATTCGGGTACAGTAAAATTGAGTTTTACTAGATGGTAAAAATAACATTCACCATAATTTATTTACAACACTCCCCCTTGAATGTCATTGTACTTTAGATAGAATACGCTTTTAGAATAACTACCTCGTTAAAAACCTTACCAAGAAAAACCTAGTGGAACAAAAACTTGGTGAAGGGAAAAAGAGTGTGATGCGTATTCTATTCTCCCTTGTTTTGACCTCTCTTTATGTGCACATTCTGCTCCCCCTCATCTTGACCTCCATTGATGTCTCGAAGTTGCCGTAAACTAATCTTCTTTATCATCTTCCCAAATGTTGAAGTAGGAAGAGATTTTGTAAATAAATCCGCCAGGTTGCCACTTGAATGAATCTTCATAATTTGTCGTTAGAACATCTTCCTTATTATCTTGTTTTGTAGTCGCCATGATATAGGAGTTCCTCTATGTGTAAAGATGTAGCATGTGTCTGCTTGTGCTTTATGTGGATCAAATAAAGGACCTGCATCTGTAAAACCAACTATATTCTCTTTGGACTCACAAGGTTAAAATAATTCCACGTCCATTATATCCCGAAGATAACGGAATATATATTTATATATTCCATTATATTTTAATATTTATACATTAGAGCAAAGTCATATCTTGCTAATAGGTTTATGGCAAAAGCTTCAGGCTTTAAGTTACTAGCAAGATCAATTGCACTACGATATGGTACTTCAGGACAAATCAATTTTTTTCCGAGATTTTGCATCTCAAATTCTTTCTTAAAAATATAGCACGGCATTTGGAAACTTCTTCAGGAGTTTCAATAATATTAAAATCACAAAAATAATAAAAATTCACATATAGATATAAATCATCAACATAAGCAATAATAATAAATTCGTGTATGTACTTATTTATACTACACATACCCAAATTGGTTCAAACTATGTAAAGATCAATTTAGTTTAATTTTATATATTTCCGGGAATTGGTTGCTTTAGGCAACTTGAATCCTTCAGAGATTCTCATGTATATATCATGACTTACGGATCCATAAAAATAGGCTGTAAGAACATCCACTAGACGCATTTCTAATTTTTTTTTATGCACTGCCAGACTTATCAAACACTGAAAATAATTGCATCCACCACAGGGGAGTATATCTTCTCATAATTAATACCAGGTCGTTGGGTAAAACCTTGTGCTACAAACCGTGCTTTTATATCTCACAATTTTATTTCATTTTTGCACAAATACCCATTTATAACCGACCGATTTTACACCATCTGATGTACGGACTATAGGTCCGAAAACTTCTCGCTCATAAGCGACTCTAACTCAGCCTTAATTGTGTTTCTTGATTTTGGCCAATCATTCTGCACCTACATTCATTAACAGATGTAGGTTCCTGATCCTCATTTTTCTTCCATAATATTTAGTTCTATATTATATGCAAAAAATCCGTCGACGGTTATATCACGTCGGTTCCATCTTGTTCCTGACACTATATA
Organism: Turnera subulata; assembly: GCA_028386065.3. Classification (NCBI taxonomy): domain Eukaryota; kingdom Viridiplantae; phylum Streptophyta; class Magnoliopsida; order Malpighiales; family Passifloraceae; genus Turnera; species Turnera subulata. The sequence goes on from JAKUCV010006003.1 coordinate 53,038, forward strand.
ATTAATCGAGATCTCATCATTTTCATTTATATCAGGTACCTGAGTTACTTCTGGAACTTTATCAATTATGTCAGGAACCTCTTTTGGAGGATTTTCCTCTTCCTGAGGATTTTTAATTAGAACCTCTACTGGAGGTCTTATTTCCTCGTTGGGCCATCTTATATCTTTGCTCCTTTTTCTCTATCAATTTTTTTTTTTATCTTTAGAACCGAGTGTATTTCACGCTTCTGGCATACTTTAGATTCATTTGCATACTTTAATTGTTTTTTAAGAACATCAATTTGAATAGGAGCATCTGCTGTAACAGCCCGGGTAAAAATTTTGGATTTTTACCGGACTGTAAAAGCCTATTTACAGTGATTTACTGTTGAATTAATCTTGGGTAATTAATTCAGGGTAAATCGGGAGTCGTTTTTCGAAACCGAGTGTTTTCCCGCGCTCGTGATTTTCCGGCGAATTTTTCGGAACTAAGTTGGTATTTTTTGGGTTTCGGAATTTCTCGGAAAATCACATCGGAAAATAACTAAGGAGGTATCAGTTATTTTCTGGTCCGGATCGGATTCGCCCGTAATGCAGACGAACTGCATTATTGTTAATCACAAGCTTAATAGTTAATTTCAGTTTATAAAAAGCAGAGGAAGGTAACCGGTGAGGGAGCAGAAGAAAAAAAGAGAGAAAGGAGAAGAAAAAAAAAGAGAGAAAAAGGAGAGAAAAAAAGAAAAGAGAGAAAAGAAAAAAAAAGGAAAAGGGAGAAAAAAAGAAAAAAAAAGAAAAAGGGGAAGATAGCAAAATACAGAGAGGAAGAAGAAAAAAAA